>JAGFNQ010003952.1:92107-137883 GCA_024364735.1 Boesenbergia rotunda | reverse complement strand
GGCCAATAAGGGTTAATAGAATAAGAGTTAAGATTTATTCCAAGTAAGGGTCCCAATGGCCCTATGGTAAGATGTGATTTATGTTTATGAATGATATGCCATGCTTACGAATGATATGCCATGTTTATGAATGGTATGCCATGTTTATGAATGATATGCCATGGTTATACATGATATGCTATGCTTATGAATGATATGCCATGTTATGAATGATATGCCATGTTTACGAATGATATGCCATGTTTATGAATGATATGCCATGGTTATGCATGATAAGAATGATGTTATGACAAGTATGTTATGATCATGTTCATGATAAGAATGATGCCATGATAAGTATGCTATGAATGTCTTATGAATAATGAAGCATGCAAAGTATTTTACTTTATGAATGAGCTTGTACCGGACCCAAGTATGGGTCCAAGGGATGGGCACCTTAAGAACGCCCCGGTTCTGGACTACCGGAGCTGTCCACGGTTCTGGCACTACCGGAGCTGTGCAACAGGGATGGGCTCCTTGAGAACGCCTCGGTTCGGGGACTACCGACTATGCTGTCCTTACCCTAGTAGGTCGGGGCTAGCTACCTCGGATTTACTAGGGATGCGCGCTATGATGTATGTATGTGGTACAAGCCGGGGACCCCAAATGTTATGATGATGATGTTTAAGCATTTTCAAAGTATGTTTAAAAGTTAAGCATCCCTATGTATATGCATTCCACCCCTGCATTCATACATGTTATGCATTATGTTATGATAATGATGTGTTATGCTTATGCTCCATGTTAAAAGATATGTATGAGAATGAGTGATCCATGTTATGATTAGGGTATGAAAATGCTCTTATGATATCCTAGAATGTATGCCTATGTTCATGCCATATAGGTTGGTTTATATCTTATGTTTATATTTATGACATGTCTCATGCCATGCTAGGAAAGTTTATTAAGTTATGTTATGCCATGTATCATGTCATGCTTAGAATGTTTACGATGTCTATGCTTGATATGCTAGAAAGTATGTCTATGGTTGATTTACATCTTATGCTTATGTTCATGCCACATATGATGCCATGCTTAGAATGTTTAATTATGCTTATGCCTATGTTTATACTTTATGCCATGATAAGAATGTTCAATTAGATTTATGCCTATGTTTATGCTTTATGCTATGATAGAAATGCTTATGATGCTTATGTTCCATATGATTATGAATGAATGACGAATGATTTTAGTGAGTAGGAAAGAGTCTTACTAAGCCTGTGTGCTTATAGTCTTCTTTCCTTATACCGCAGATCATGCAAGGGGATAACGAGGAAGCAGCAGGAGGGCCTGAAGTATGTGTGTGTTGGTGACTTGGCCCATGAAATCAAATGCGTTAACCTTTTATGCTAAGAACTCTATTTTGACTACCTATATGCTCGAATAGTGACTTATGGAACTATATGATAAGATGTCCAGTATGATATGATATGAACCTTATGGTATGATGTTAAGCATGTTATGATATGATGATTAAGCATGATGTTCATATGTGAAGTTCCATGTCATTATATTAGGGATGGTAGTAGGGGCATGTATATGTAATGTTTAAGTTATTCCGCTGCAGTATGATGTTACATGCCTTAAGTATGTTAGCGTAACGCCGCTTTAGGAAAAAAAAAAGCGGGCGTTACAAAACTAGTCCACTAGGCAAATTTATTGAATAAGTTCCCACAGCTAATGCAGCAACTCTAGCCCCATTAGCCACTCGTAGGTCCATCTCGCCTTTGGACAACCGTCTGCAGTCACTTAGACCCTGCATGTTCGCACAAATGTGAGAACTACTTCCAGAATCTATAACCCATGATGAAGAAACAGAAAGATTGCACTCTATCATAAAGATAGCTGAAGCATTCGCTCCACTGGCATTCTTCTTCATGAAAATGTAGCAGTTTTTCTTCCAGTGACCTTTCTTGCCACAGTAGAAGCATATGGCCTCCTTCTCATTAGATTTGGGCACCTGCGACCCCTTTTTGAGCTTCTTCTGAGCTTGATATTCAGGATTCTTCACTGCGTTAGCCTTGGGATTAGATTTCCCGGTGCTAGGGCGCTTGTTGGTCTTTCTTACCATCATTGTATGCAGTGAAGGATTTACCTTCATATCCTTCTCAGCAGTTTTCAGCATTGTCATCAGATCAGTCAAACTCTTGTCCATACTGTTCATGTTGAAGTTCAACACGAACTGGGAAAAAGATGGAGGTAGTGACGACAAGACCAAGTCAATGGCCAAGTCCTGGTCCAACTTGAAACCCAAGCTCTCGAGCCTTTCTATGTACCCGATCATCTTGAGTACATGGGGCCCAACTTGATTTCCTTCCTCCAGCATGGTATGAAACAATGCTCGTGAGGTATCATACCTCTCTACTCTCGCACTCTCTTGGAAGAGCTCACGTAAGTGCTGATCAATCTCCCTAGCACTCATGTTCTCATGCTGTTTCTGCAACTCGGGAGACATAGATGACAACATGATGCATTGCACATCCAGTGCATCTTCCAAGTACTGAGAGTAATATGACTGATCTTCCTCCGATGCGTTTAGCACAGGCTCATTCATAGGTTCGTCTTCGAGCACGTAAATTTTTCTCTCGTGTCTCAAGACAATTTTCAGTTTCCTATACCATTCTAGGTAGTTTGAACCGAGGAGGGCATTCTCTTTCTCGAGAATACTTCGCAACGAAAGGGTACTTGTGTTTGCCATCTAAAATTTAAAGCAGAGTTTTAGTATTTATGGAATATATTTAATAAAGGACTTTATAACTCCTATTATTTTATTCAGGTCCAACAGCCCCCACTGTTAGAATCGGGAATTGGTTGGTAACAATTCCTAATAGGATCGAAACCCTGAATCATATAGTATGCACACAGCTGAGCTGTACCTACATGCTATATTCATCAAGTAGGTCTTAACTTGTCAATCACCAATCTCTGTGACTTGCGATATACTTTTGTCGAGCCTTATATTCTCAACACTTGCCCCTCAAATCAATTGACCTTAGCTGAGCTAAACAAGTCAACGAATTTGATTTAAGTCGACCCACTAATAATTATGATAAATTATAGATGTTTTGACACAAGCCCACAGCTGAGCTGTACCGACTCATGTAAAAACTCTAACTATCATCACAGTTATTAATGGAGAGCTTTCAACAAATCTTGACTTAATATTTAAGGGATTTACAATTATTAAAATGTCTCACCATTAATTTACTTCTTGTGCATCCACACAATCTCATTACGAGATCTATCTCTATGAAACTTGAAGTAATCATGTACTTCAACCATAAGGAATTCATATCTAAATCATAACATGTATTTCTCTACAGGTTTGATAGATAAAATTCATTTCTACATTTCTATCTTGAAATGTTAAATCATAACACATGAGATAAATAAAAATTTCTTTGAAATCTCTCGAAGCATTAATCTTCAAAAATTTGAAGAAGAGGTTTTGAACTATATGATCCAACCACGATTAGCTCTGATACCACTGTTAGGTTCTGAGCGCAGCGGAATATTTATAATAAAGAAAAATCTGCTCTTAAATCATGGATCTTTTCGTGGTATATATAGTTCTAAACAAAATGATGCGAAAACAAGCATAAACTGAAAACATACCTTGTAATCCTTTGCTTACTTGTGAATAATATCACCAACAAATGAGAGCCCCACGTGTGACTCCTCTAGCTGTATCCACGCGCAAAAGATCACGAACTAGATGATCCGTTAGGTGCTAGCCACTTGGATCGACAGAATTCTTTCGGATGCACTACGGATCTAGAGATGTATCTCCAACTAGAGAAGAAGTAGTCGTCCCGAGAGAGACGGAGAGAAATCGCACAAGAGAGAGACAAAGGAGAAGTATTCTCCTCTTCTTCCAAGGTGGATATATATAGCCTCCAAGGAAGATGAAGAGATATGACTCTTCATATTCTTCATTAATTTATCATAATTGCGATTTTTGAAATTCTCCATTAATAATCATTAATAGAGACTCTTCATCTTCTCCATTAATAATCATTAATAGAGACTCTTTATCTTCTCCATTATTGCCACAATAATTGTGACCTTTCAAATTCTCCAAAGAGAATAAAAGATAAATCTACTCTCTTTTCTCTACATCAAATAAATCCATATTTGATCTTGATCCATTCTCGCTTCCGATATTTCAGAAATAATTAATAATCCAATTAATTCTTATTCAGAAATAATAAATTGATTAATTTTAGTATCCACTAAAATAATCAACTACAGATACTGTTCGCGTCTATGTGCTATGCGTGCGACCCTCTAGGATCTATACACGAAGGTAGTGTAAATCCATACACAGACTAAGGTAACCGTCTAGCAACAGTTTTTAGCCACCCAACGTGATAGAATATTAGTTATAAACTAAAACCTCCATGAACCGATTACTGTGTAATTCAATCTCTTCATCTTTATCCTACATCCCAATTAATTCGGTGCAGTATGCATCATCACCAATTAATTGTTTTACTTGATTTCCAAGATATAATAGACTCATCTTTGAATGATAATCATTCGTCCCATGGTCATGGATTTCGAGTCACTAATATCTCTATCAAGCGGCCAGGATGTTAACTCCCAAATCCAAGAGAGCGATGAATCCTCTATTGACTCAACACTATTCTCTCTACGTTTTGTCATACACCCAATTACCGTATTAATCACAATCCGATTAAAGATTGCTTTTAACGGCATCAAAGTACATAACTCCACGCATAGAATATATGAAGGTCTCAAGTCAAAAGATCAGTTACACTCGTTCATTAAGACGAACTACCAATGATGCTTAATATGTGGTGTTCTCTTAAGCGGGTCGTGTCCAGTGTACCTCTAAACTCAAGGCACCCCCAAGTACAACTTGGATATCCATTCCTCCGGTCTATCTTGACCTAGTCATACTTAGCGTTGATCTAGATATCTATGTCCCCTCTAGATATCTATCCGATCAAGGACGATTTTCAAAATAATATAACCATTAATCTGTGGGACTTTATCATTAATCATATACGTACAGAAAAGTAAATGATTAACGCCAAATACTTTCCTTTATTAAAATAATTATCCATAAATACATAAAAGTGTCTTGGCACATAAGTGCACACACTAACAGAATAATCATGATCGGACCATTAGTAATGAAAGTTGATCTGGTGGCTGAGATCAAAGGAGGGCTAAAAGGTTACAATCCTCCAGATCTAGGGCTGAGATTAAGAGATCTGGTTGAAGGGTTACACCCTCTAGATAGAACAACTCAGATGAACTCACCAAGGGGTACTTCACCTCTTCACCTAGTTTAAATAGGACCCCTAGATGATGGAAAGAAATTACAAAAATCACTCATACTCACTCAAGCCTAATCAACCTTGCATTCATTCCATCTTCTGCATTCGGAGTCCAAAAAACCTACGAGAGGGTTCGCCAGTCTCGAAATTTGATGTGCTACTATTCCGAGACATCGTCGTTGTATCTTGGAAACGAATTGCCGCTATCCGTAAGCACCTGAGCGGAGCAATATCATTTTATGGAGATAGTGTTGAACACTAGCCTCGACGATATTATATCAGATTGCATCCTTCCCGGTGGCAATACTCACAGACGACGCCAAACAATCTGTTCACACAAATTGACACAGTTGATACCTATATGAATATTATGCTAATAGATCTTAGAGTCAATTTCTAGCAAGTATAAAATATTTTATTGGATGTCTAACCCATAGTTTGCAAAATCGTGATCCTGGATCGTAGGATCGTACGATCCTACGATCCTGGACCACAAATCGATCCAGAATCGCGCAGAATCATTTTTCGTAGCAGGATCGCAGCAGGATCGGTAGGATCGAACATAATCGGACAGAATCGTATAGGATTGGACAGAATCGGAGCAGAATCGGAGCAGGATCGGTGAAAGCTTCAAGAGGTCATAATTTTTGACTCGAATTGAACCACGTGACCTATAATATATCAAATTGAAACTCGTTTAAAGATCTACAGGTTAGTTTTAAGATTGAATCTCAAAAAATATTATTTAAAGTCTTTTCAGAAGCTCAGAAGATTATTAGTCTTTTTTATTATTATTTTTTTATCTTTTACAGAGTTAGTGTTAGGGTTTTAAGATTATTTAAACATCTATTTAATTATTTTTAGTTAGTTTTTGATTAATAATATTATGTTATATCTTTTTCCTAAGGGTTTTAAGATTATTTAAACATCTATTTAATTATTTTTAGTTAGTTTTTTATTAATAATATTATGTTATATCTTTTTCCTAAAATGATACGTTTTTAGATGTCTATTATCTAATAGGTTGACAATTAAATTGGATCATCTTGTAATCAATAGAATATTCTTGAAGTTGAACGTGATTATTATCATTATAGTGTTAATAAAAATTGTATATTATCATTATAGTGTTAATAAAAATTGTATATTCTTTCATTTTAAGGATTTTTGTTAGGATCGTACGATTTTACGATCCGATCCTGACCCCAAATCGATCCTGTGTAGGATCGCGATTCTACGAACATTGGTCTAACCTATATAGTACAAAGGATCACTATGCTATATATAAGATAAAATATCTCCTGTTTATTTGTCTATCTCTTGCCATGAGATTGATAATACTAAATCACTTGGATGAACGATATCACCTTTAATCCAATAACCATCACAAAGTGGATGCCTTGCTTTGCCTTCTCCAACTCAACACAGTAGACCGCAATGCATGCTTCCAACAGATCAATTAATCATTTTGATCTTCTTCTCCATGATGTGAATTCAGAAGGAATAACATCTTCGTTGGAGGAAAGAACAGCTTGGGCAGTTAGCTTTCCTACCCATCCATGGGGCTAGCCCCCCTCAAGCAAGACATCCAGGAGGAGATGAAATACAAGATGTAAGATTCAAACCAACTTAATTTTAAGGTTCCTTTTATTCAATATTGGAACAAAAAAAACTAGAACATTTAATTTTCGGATGGATTTAAGAATCCATATCCTCAGATCATTTTTTCGTTTGCCTAATTTCCTCCCTCCAACTATGCATCTAAATTTCTCTGAACTTGTAACCGCGGGACAATATTCACAATTAGTTGTCGGAGATAATAGGATGTTTTGTATTGATATTGCAAAAAAACAACTCAAACTTATCTATCGTGATGACCTAAGTAGATGATCTCAAGCTGTTGGGATAGGTTGTGATGCGTTGGAATAGTGGGAGCCTCCATGTGTCCCCTTAGAAGTCAAGATATGTGCTTAGGTGGAAGTCAAAATCAAGATGAAGATAACTTAGCCGATAGACGAAGCAAACTTATAGTCGATCGGATGTTGGTTTGCCCATTCCGACCGATCGGTCATATGCCTTCAATCTCTATAAGGATTGACCAATCAAACGTAGCCAAGCCAAGATACCACTCCCGATCAAGTGTTCCTAAGTTAAATACTCCTAGCTCCAGTAGGTCAGGTATGCCCCGATCCTCCCAAATGTCTATTCTAAGGTCGTATGCCCTGGTTCTCCTGATAGGCTATGCCAAGGATTTATGCCCTAGTTCTCCTGACCGGATGCGCCAAGGTCGTATGCCCTAGTTCTCCTGACTGGCTATGCCAAGGCTATCTGCCCTGGTTTTCCCGACCGACTATGCGACACTTATATAATCCATATGATAACCGGACCGGTTGTAAGATGCCTTTTTGCAGATCCTGGTCCCAGCTCGTCAAGCTAATCAAAAGTGTGTTTCTACACCTTAATTGAGGATGGGTCCATTATGTTGATAATGTGGGCTTAATCCATTTCCATCCTAGTGATCCGATGCTCTCTTGGACAGACCCCCCAAATTCATATTCATAATTAATACGTTTTAACGCCAACCATTAGTACATTAAGATAAATGCCAACCATTAGTACATTGAAGATAAAAAAAGTCAGTGAGAGTAATGGAAAACTATTAATGGACTGGGAAGATGGCAAACTAGTGAAAATGATAAAGATCATTAACATATGGGAAGAAAAAGAACCATCGAAGGTAGTATAAAAGAGAACAACAACCACGAAGAACGGAGGAGGTTTCTTTTAATCTTAGACTCTCCATTGTTTATTGGTTCATATATTATTCAATTCTTCCATCTTCTCATTGGTTATTACTTGAGCGTCAGAATGGTAATGCTAAGGCAC
The DNA here is from genome assembly GCA_024364735.1 of Boesenbergia rotunda. NCBI lineage: Eukaryota > Viridiplantae > Streptophyta > Magnoliopsida > Zingiberales > Zingiberaceae > Boesenbergia > Boesenbergia rotunda. Next base: position 129,652 of record JAGFNQ010003952.1, on the reverse strand, counting down.
CCTGACACCATTCTAACTCTCTTCCCTAATCTTTGTTCATCTTCAGGTACTCCAGATGATGGTAATTTCTCCCCTTGAGCTCCTCTTCGTGGTTCCAACAGTAGCCATCGATACATCCACGACTTTACTGGTGGATCATTCTACGAAAGTCTTGACACAGGATTAGGTCTATTGATACATCAATCATTAGTCAATTGATGTTATTAGTTGAGTCGAACAATCGAATTGATTTACTTCTATTCAATTTTGATCGAAATCAGTCAACTGATACCTATAATAAGTGGTTTGGTATTGAGTAAAAATATAAATCTCCAAATGAGCTCCGTTTTACATCTTAGATCGTCTTGTTCAGATATCCGAGTAAAAAATTATGACCTTGAAAATTTACATTGTCGAGACTTTCTTGTTGCCTAACATCTGATCAAATTTTAACCTACTAGGACTTCATTATTACCTGGCATCCAATCATCTTGACCTGTTGGAATTTCATGCCTCAAGCCAACTTTTTATTAGACTTTCGATCGTTGTGTCCGATCAATAATGATCCACGTATTTAGACTTTTCTCTTGTCAACTATTTATTGGACTTTCAATTACTAAATGTTCGATCAACTATGAACTCTTTGGACTTTTCGTCTCATGTCAATTCCATATTGGGCTTCCGATTGACCGTGATCCACATAGACTTTCATATCTTGTCAAGTATTCGATCAACTTTTACCTACTTGACTTTTCACTTAATCAGCTTAACATATTGTTAGGACCAAAAGGAATTAGGATACCTCCACAATGACGTGATATTGTCCACTTTGGGATTAAGCCCTCATGGTTTTGCTCTTGGGCTCTCCCCAAAAGGCCCCTTCCCAATGGAGATACCATATTCCTTATAAACCAATGATCTTCCTATGTGTTTCTCAATGTGGGACTAAGTTTGCACCCTTGCAATTCTAACAATCCCCCCCCCCTCAAACACGGAAACCTCTTCCGTTCTTGATGTCTGATCCACTAGGACTTTTTGCCCCTCGGTCCACCTGACCTACTAGGACTTCACCACCTAGCCGCAGCTAGAACTGGTCCTCTTTGATCAAGACACAGGAGCCCACATATCCTTTTATTAAGGCTTAACGCACATGGTTAGATCTGGATGAGCAACCTGGCTCTGATACCATTTGTTAGGACCAAAAGAAATTAGGATACCTCCACAATGGCATGATATTGTCCACTTTGGGCTTAAACCCTCATGGTTTTGCTCTTGGACTCTCCCCAAAAGTCCTCTTCCCAATGGAGATACCATATTCCTTATAAACCAATAATCTTCCCATGTGTTTCTCAATGTGGGACTAAGTTTACACCCTTGCAACCTCTAACACATATTGGTTGATTATTAAGTATCTGATCAACCTTGACCTACTTGATATCTCACTCGACCAAAGAATATATTGATCAAACATCGAAATCTCAAATTGAGTCAACTTGAGCTTGGTCATCTTGGCCAAACCTTTATTAGGAATTGATTGCACAAACAAACTCCTTTTTTATGTTTGATAATATGTTTAAATTAAGTTAAACATTAACCCAACATTCTACTTCTCATGCCAAGACATGAACGAAGGTTTTCTAATTTGAACCTTTCATTCTTCCCTTTAACACATAAAAAATCTCTTTCGAAATTTCATTATCTTCTTTCACTCCTAACTTCCAATATCACAATAGAGATTCTCTACTTTCCATTATCTTCAATGCTCAACCTTGAGCATACAATCCTGCATTTGTTCACTCATCATCAAATTAGTTCATTCTCTTTCCTTTATATTAAAATTATACTTTTAACGAGGACCTCCTCCTCAACATATCTTCAATCATTGCAACAATAATGATTTGGAGTTACTAAACTTTTAAGGTGTGTTTGCTTTAAAATTATTATTAATAATTTTGATTATCTATCTAAGATTATCAAACAAAATCTTATTTAATTTAGATAATTAACAATTACTGAGTAACAATGCATATCTGACATGTCAATAAATAAGACATGTGTTCCATAATATGATTCGCTCGTAAAAGTGATATTCCATTCCAAAGTTAATGATTTTTTTAAAAAATTATTCTCCAATATATATACTTTAGATAAAAATATCCTTGGGTCTATTTGGGAGGAGACGAGAGAAATGTAGGTAATAAAAAGATAATTTTTTTATCCTGTTTGAGAAGGAGGTAAAGGAAAGGGGTAAAAGAAGGGCAGAGAAATTTATATTCTCTCTTATCTCTCCCCTATGAACCCCAACTCTAACATCTCATCTTCCGTTTCGTGTCCATCGAGAGGGGTTAGTCAGAGAGCGATCGATCTTGTCGCCATGGAAAATTCTTCTCCTTTGGTAGAGCTCATACTTTCTTTTCCTTCTCTGTGAATTGTTTCGGTGGCCACAGATGGAGCCACGACTGGAAGCATTGCTGAAGCCGCCGCCCCCGTGCCATCCGGCGGCCAGATACGGTGTCGGTCGTCGTCGGCGGCGGATCTCCTACACCCCGCCCCTTCCCTAGACGTTCATGATTCCAGAGTGAAACGCGCTCGTCAGGAGTCCCTCCAAAACCGGATCCATCGATTCTAGGGCGTCATCCTCACCTTCTCCGTTCCCCTTCTTCTTGTCTCCTTCGTTCTTTACCTCATGCCCAATTGCCGAAGTTCCAGTCAGATTGGGTGACTGTTCTAGATAGAACTCAGGAAAGTGCCTTTCAGTGGGTATATAATTTAAATGTGCTTTATTGTCTATCTATTTCTATAGAACTATTGTCTCTTTCTCATATAGCTGAAGCTTCACTTATTCAGCAGTATGTGCTAGTAGTTAGGTTGTTTCTAATAATAAAACATGAGGAAAAGATTAGGGTTGTTATGGGAATGCTAAAAGGATGAATGTATAATTAGAAAAGTAAAGTCAGTCAGAGTTGGTGAAGGAAATATCATAAATTTCCATAAGATATTGAAAGAGATAAAAATGACTAGCTATATGACATTGCATATAGATATTGATCCCCAATACTTGGGACATACAGTTGTAGTGGTTGATGTTGTATAGTTAATCAATGTAGATAGATATGTTGGGTATGACTTGGTGGGTTTCCCTAGTGAATACTTGGTTGTCCTTGAGAGACCTCTCCATGTCTACGGATTAAAAATTAATCCAAATGGGGACCCGTCTCTTATCGACCATCTCGTCATCGTATCGTTCGGTACGAATTATAACTTGGCCAATCACAAAGATCGTGCCGTGTAATTCTCCTAACCGAACGACCGCAAAGGAGACGACGAGTGGATCGCCGGTTCTTGTGTTTATGGTCGGGGTCCAATTAATTAATTATTAGCTATGATACAAAATCAAAATAATTAACTAATTCACATGAAATGACAAAGCTAATCAATAAGGCACCAAAAGAACAAAAGAAGCTAAGGGAGAGAATTATACCTTCCCTTTATCTCATAGCCTTCTACCTTAAATCCCTCCCTCCCAGACGTCGTGTGGGCGACGAGCTACCGAGAACTGAGATCACCAAAGTGCTCCAAAATCACCTTTCTTCTTCCTTCTAGCTTGGACCAACAAACCCTAGTAGTTAGGGTTTGCGCCGCCACCTTCTTCACCTTCTCCTTGTGCCGCCGGCCACCAAGAGCCACCGGACCCTCGCCGGCCATAAGGAAGACTTGGGGAAGAGCTTGAAGAAGAAGAAAGAGAGAACAGGTTTCCTTCCTTCCCGGAATCCGGTTGCCAACTCCTTTTCTCCCTTGCTTGCAGCGCCGCCGCACCTTCCCCTTGCGCAGCCGCCTCCCTTTGCTCCGGCCACCTCCCTCTTCGCCACACACCATAAATGGAGAGAATAACTCCTCTTTTGTCCAGTGAGATCCGACCACCGAGAGGGAGAGTGGAAGAGAAGAGAGGATGAAGGCCTCCTTCCTTGTCGTGCGCCCTAAGGGAGAGAAGGGAGAGAGAGGAAGAATAGCCTTGGGTGGATGATTAATTGGACTATTCTCCTTGGTTTCATGATCTCATGGGTATATATAGTGCTAAGGTAGAGACTAAGAGGAGGAGTTGGATCTTGACCCACTAATGGATCTAAACCCGATTCATTAATTAAGATTCATTACATTAAAGGATCTTAATTGAACTTCCTCACCAACCCCCATATTTTCATATGAGCTCCACTTATTATGAGTCGTCCACCCCCCCGTGTTTAAGATATCGAATGCCCGTCAATTAATTTAAATTACTGAAAATTTAAATTAATTAACTTCTGGATCCTTGATTAGTACCACTCAACTTTATCATCATGTTGGATCAAATCCACCTGCAGGGTTTAACATGATGAACCTTTTGAGCTCATCAACTGGGCATCATCATCCCGACTCACTAGGATATGAATTCCGTCAATAATCAACAACACACCATGTAATTAATATTATTTCCCAACTTACCGGGCCTATCGATCTAACAGAATAGATCTCGCCCATTGGTAAATCAAAGAAATAATAATTAATCATATGTGCCCGTTATTATATCGGGATTTAGGGATCGTATTCCATAATAAAATTTGAGATTCAATCCAATTATCAAGTCAGTACAAATTGGATGATCTCTGGTTTTGGTCCTGCTCAATGCACACAAAGTACACTAGTGTAATTCTATGTTCAAGACCAACCACACCTAATTACACTACAACCATCCCAATGGTTTGTCCACTTCCATCTCGGCTGTGAGTCTCTACTTATACTAGGCAAGAGACTGATAACATGATCTTCCGTGTGTCACTACACATCATATTATCTACAATGCAAAGTAAAGGATTTTTATGCATGTACTAATATAAACAAACATCTAGTGTTGTTGTGATTCTCTTTTTAAAATGAAGATGATCATATATATAAAAGAAGCAAGTATTTCAGTATACACATCTAACAATCTCCCACTTATACTCAAAGACTCTGTTGTTCTCTCACTGCCATACATCTGATTCCCATATCCTCTACATGCCGATCAAAAGCTCTCGTCGGAAGGGCCTTAGTGAAAGGATCCGCCAGGTTGTCCTCTGATGCAATCTTGGCGACATCCACTTCTCCTCGCTTTACGATTTCTCGTATCAGGTGCTACTTGCGCTCTGTGTTTACTCGCTTTATGGGCTCGTGGTTCCTTCAAGTTTGCAACTGCACCACTATTATCACAAAAGATTGTGATAGATCTGGGCAAACCAGGAATTACATCCAAGTCCATGATGAAGTTCCTGAGTCATACAGCTTCCTTGGCTGCCTCTGAGGCTGCCACATACTCAGCTTCCATGGTGGAGTCCGCCACGCATTTCTGTTTGACACTCCTCCAAATAATGGCTCCACCTACTAAAGTAAACACAAACCCCGAGGTAGACTTACTCTTGTCCCTGTCTGACTCGAAATCCGAATCCGTATAACCCACAGGGACTAATTGGTTTGCTCGGTAAACCAACATATAATTCCTAATCCGTCTCAGGTATTTCAATATATGCTTTACCGTAGTCCAATGTCCCTGTCCAGGGTTACTCTAATATCTGCTGACCATGCCCACGGCAAAACAGATATCTGGTCTCATGCATAACATAGCATATATGAGGCTTCCTACTGCCGATGAATAAGGAACCACCTTCATTTCCTCTATCTCCTTTGATGTTTTCGGACACATCTCCTTGGATAGAGGAACTCCATGCCTAAAGGGTAGAAAACCCTTCTTGGAGTTTTCCATACTAAAACAAGCCAAGACAGTGTTAATATATGAAGCTTGGGATAAGCACAACATCCTTTTCTGGCGATCCCTTATGACCTTGATCCCAAGGATATGTCCTACTTCTCCTAAGTCCTTCATATCGAATTGTTTGGACAACCAAACCCTTACGTCTGATAACACTTTGACATTGTTGTCAATTAACAAAATGTCATCTACGTAGCGTACAAGAAACACCACTACGTTTCCGTCACATCTTTTGTATACATATGATTCATTCGGGCTTTGAATAAATCCGTATAACTGGATTACCTGATCAAAGCGGATGTTCCAAGATCGCGAAGCTTGCTTCAATCCATAAATGGATCGATTAAGCTTGCATACTAGATGCTCTTTGTCCTTTTCAATGAACCCTTCTAGTTGTTTCATGTAAATGGTCTCCTCAAGACTTCCGTTAAGGAAAGTCGTCTTGACGTCCATCTGTCATACCTCATAGTCCATATGAGCTGCAATAGATAAGAGAATCCGGATAGACTTAAGCATGACTACCGGCGAAATGGTCCCCTCATAATCGATACCCTCTTTCTGAGTGTACCCTTTCGCAACAAGCCTAGCTTTGAATGTCTCAACCTTCCCGTCTGATCCGCTCTTTCTCTTATAGATCCACTTGCATCCAATGACTTTTACACCATCAGGTGGTTCTACTAGCTCTCAAACATGATTAGAATTCATAGATCCTATCTCAGAGTTCATTGCCTTTTGCCAAGAATCTGTATCCTTATCTTGGAGGGCCTCATTATAGGTCCAGGGATTTGGTTCATGTTTACCAGAGAACAAGTCTGAAGACTCTTCCAAAAACATGAACCTCTCAGGCTATTTAACAACCCTCCCACTACGACAAGGTACCACCTGTGTATCTTCTATGATACGTGGTGCAGTGACTTGTTGTGTATCCTCTTGTACGGTCGGTCCTAAGGTCGGAATGTCCCCTCTTAATTCTTCAAGCACTAGTCTACTCTTGGGCTTGTGGTTCATCACATAGTTTTCTTCAAAGAATCTGGCATTCGTGCTAACGATTACCTTCTGATCCTTAGGACTATAAAACAGACCACCTTTCGTTCCCCTAGGATAGCCTACGAATAAACGTACTTCCGTGCGAGATTCCAACTTATCAGTATCTCCCTTCAACACATGTGCTGGACTACTCCAAATCCGAACATGTCTTAGACTAGGCTTTCGCCCAGTCCACAGTTCTGTGGGAGTAGAAGGGACTGACTTAGATGGTACCACATTCAGAATGTATGCTGCCGTTTCCAGAACATATCCCCAGAACGAATCAGGTAAATTAGAGTAGCTCATCATTGACCTAACCATTTCCATAAGAGTCCTATTCTTTCTTTCTGCCACCCCGTTTTTTGGGGCATACCGGGTGCAGTTAACTGGGACTGAATCCCAGCCTCTGATAGGAAGGTCCTAAACTCTCCAAAGAGGTACTCGCCACCACGATCAGATTGTAGTGTCTTGATACTTTTACCTCGATGTTTCTCCACATCAGCCTTGAATTCTTTAAACTTATCAAAACATTCAGACTTGCGGCGCATCAGGTAAATATATTCATACCTTGAATAATCGTCAATAAAAGTGATAAAGTATTCAAAGCCACCTCTAGCCTAGATGGACATAAGACCACACAAATCAGAATGAACCAATTCTGACACATCTTTGGCCCTATACCCCTTAGTCTTAAAAGGCCTCTTGGTCATCTTACCTTCCAAGCAAGACTCACAGGTTGCGAAGTCTTCCACCACCAATGAACCCAAGGGCCCATTAGCTATTAACCTCTGAATCCTACTAAGGTTAATATGACCAAGCCTAAGGTGCCAAAGATATGTCTGGTTCATTTTAGAAGGTTTCTTTCTCTTATTTAGGTTAGATGATGAGCTATTGGCTTCTGTTTACATCGTGGGAGTCTTTGGTTCTAGAGTGTACAGATTGCCAACCATAGTATCCGAACAGATAATGTCTCTATTTCTCTTTATAACAATTCTGTTATTAAAAGCAATAGAATATCCATCTTTTATTAATTTAGAAACCGAAATTAAGTTCTTTCTAAAAGAGGGTACATATAAGCAATCTCTCAAAACCAATACTTTATTTCTCTCAAATGATAAATAAAAATCTCCCACTACAACTGCTGCCACCTTTGTAGCATTGCCTATGTAGACCACGATTTCCCCATCAGCTAGCCGACGGGTTTCCTGGAACCCCTGCAGAGTATTGCAGACATGATTAGTGACTCTTGTATCTACGCACCAGGTATTTGTAGATAGCACCGCTAAACATGTTTCAACGACTAAACATGAAGAAATACCTTTGTCTTGACGACGGAGACAGTTCGCCTTCCAGTGTCCAGTTTGCTTACACGTGAAGCACTTGCCTTTTGGCTTCTTCACACCAGTCCGAGGTCCCTGCGATGCTGCCGCCGCTGCCTTCTTGAACCCACTTTGTTTCTTCTTCTTTCTGCCTTTCGGCACAGAAGTAGAAACCTTCTGAGTAACCAAGGCCTGCGAGCTTTGACGAAATAGACCCTTTGCCGCCTGGAGTTCTCCTAGCAGTTCCCCCAACATATACTCGTGCTTATTCATGTTATAGTTGAGCCGGAACTGCTCAAAACTCCTAGGCAGAGACTGGACTATAATATCGACCTGGGTTTCCCCGTCGATTTGTGCTCCCAGTACCTCAATCTCATTGAGGTGAGTCATCATTTTCAGGACATGATCCCTAATGGGTGTCCCTTCGACCATAGGAGTCATCATCAGGTTCTTCATCGCAACCCGCCTAGCGGCCCGACCCTGGTGCTCGAAGAGCTCCTTGAGGTTTAGCATCATTGCATAAGCAGTGGTCATGACCTGATGCCGATGTTGCAATACATTCGACATAGATGCCAGAATGTAGCACCGCGCCATCTCATCTGCCTTGACCCACTTTTTAAAGCGCTCCCTCTGCTCTTCACTAGAGTTCTCACTAGGCCTTTCGGGATAGTCCTCAAAGAGCACATATTTGTACTCTTCAGCAGTAAGGACAATGTCTAGGTTTCTTTTCCAGTCAATGTAATTGGATCCAGTAAGTTTGTTCTCCTTAAGTATGGTCGCTAGTGGGTTAAAGGCAATTTTGAAAATCCTGAGAATCACAACATACACTACTTTAGAATTCGAAAACAAATTGATTCCTTAAAACAATAAATTTTCGAAATCAACCAACACTTCTACACACCAAGAAATTCGCATGCCACGATAGTGTGGACGTATACGAATTTCCACATTTGTAAGAGGAGGTTTTACCCATTAATCATACTATCTTGTCAACCTAACTTTTTGACAAGTAAGATTAATAGTTGGTTCACTTCAGCCTTGCAGAATAATAGCAGTGGCTCCGATGGGGAGAATACTATTATCCGCATCTAAGTGTTTACCATTACACGACACTAAGAAAACTATTTCTGATTATGTGTCGTCCGATGGGGAAGTACACACGCTCTTCAATAGGTGATCCGCAGAACAAGACCATCCGATGGGGAGGAAGGCACTTAGAGCCGACGCGCAGACTTGTTCGCATCACTTATCGGATTGTAATAGAGGCCACGGGACCCTTAGGGTCCCTCTCCCACTTAGTAATTTAGTTCGAAGAATTTTAACAAGCACACACACACGACAAGCACATAACCAACATAATGAAAATAGAAAATCCTAGATTTTCCAACTTTTCATGGCCTTGTTCTCCAATGCGCCTCCAATCGTGTCGTCACCTCGTCCACTCCTCCCTTCCTTATACGCAAGCCACCTTGAGGGATCTCCGAGCCGAAATGACTAGCTAATTATTTACATCATCGATCCTATACTCCACAAAGGAGTGTACATGAAATCTAGATCGAAAGTAAAATAATAAACTCGGCTAAACATGTGTCGTATTTAATTACAAAAATTAAATACTACCTAGCCTCGTTAACCCCGAGGATTAATTAATTTACAAAAATAACACAACCATCACATACATCAATTATTTAGCCATGATAAGTTGGAATCTAGTGCCTGCAACACAAAGTTAGCCTACACACATCCACATATCATCCAGCAAAATAAAATATATGATAAAGTACAAAAATTAACCAATCCTAAACACACAAAACCGGAAACCTCAGCTCTGATACCAATTGTTCGGCATGGCTTGGCGGGTTTCCCTAGCGAACACTTGGTTGTCTTTGAGAGACCTCTCCATATCTACGGATTAAAAATTAATCCAAATGGAGACCCGTCTCTCATCGACCATCTCGTCATCGTATCGTTCGGTACGAATTATAACTTGGTCAATCACAAAGATCGTGCCTTGTAATTCTCCTAACCGAACGACCGCGGAGGAGACGACGAGTGGATCGCCGGTTCTTGTGTTTATGGTCGGGATCCAATTAATTAATTATTAGCTATGATACAAAATCAAAATAATTAACTAATTCACATGAAATGACAAAGCTAATCAATAAGACACCAAAAGAACAAAAGAATTATACCTTCCCTTTAACTCGTAATCTTCTACCTTATGTCCCTCCCTCTTGGACATCGTGTGGGCGACAAGCTATCGAGAACCGAGATCACCAAAGTGCTCCAAAATCACCTTTCTTCTTCCTTCTAGCTTGGACCAACAAACCCTAGTAGTTAAGGTTTGCGCCGCCACCTTCTTCACCTTCTTCTTGTGCCGCCGGCCACCAAGAGCCACCGGACCCTCACCGGCCATAAGGAAGACTTGGGGAAGAGCTTGAAGAAGAAGAAGGAGAGAACAGGTTTCCTTCCTTCCCGGAATCCGGATGCCAACTCCTTTTCTCCCTTGCTTGCGGCGCCGCCGCACCTTCCCCTTGCGCAGCCGCCTCCCCTTGCTCCGACCACCTCCCTCTTCGCCACACACCATAAACGGAGAGAATAACTCCTCTTTTGTCCAGTGAGATCCGACCACCGAGAGGGAGAGTGGAAGAGAAGAGAGGATGAAGGAAGAAGGAGGCGTCCTCCTTCCTTGCCGTGCGCCCTAGGGGAGAGAAGGGAGAGAGATGAAGAATAGCCTTGGGTGGATGATTAATTATATTGGATTATTCTCCTTGGTTTCATGATCTCATGGATATATATAGGGCTAAGGTAGGGACCAAGAGGAGGAGTTGGATCTTGGCCTACTAATGGATCTAAACCCGATTCATTAATTAAGATCCATTCCACTAAAGGATCTTAATTGAACTTCTTCACCAACCCTCATATTTTCATATGAGCTCCACTTATTATGAGTCATCTATCCCCTTGTATTTAAGATATCGAATGCCCGTCAATTAATTTAAATTACTGAAAATTTAAATTAATTAACTTCTGGATCCTTGATTAGTACCACTCAACTTTATCATCATGTTGGATCAAATCCACCTGCAGGGTTTAACATGATGAACCTTTTGAGCTCATCAAGGGGGCATCATCATCCCGACTCACTAGGACACGAATTCCGTCAATAATCAACAACACACTATGTAATTAATATTATTTCCCAACTTACCGGGCCTATCGATCTAACAGAATAGATCTCGCCCATTGGTAAATCAAAGAAATAATAATTAATCATATGTGCCCGTTATTATATCGGGATTTAGGGATCGTATTCCATAATAAAATTTGAGATCCAATCCAATTATCAAGTCAGTACAAATTGGATGATCTCTGGTTTTGGTTCTGCTCAATGCACACAAAGTACACTAGTGTAATTCTATGTTCAAGACCAACCACACCTAATTACACTACAACCATCCCGATGGTTTGTCCACTTCCATCTCGGCTATGAGCCTCTACTTATACTAAGCAAGGGACTGATAACATGATCTTCCGTGGTCATCACCACCATGTTATCTACAATGCAAAGTAAAAGATTTTTATGCATGTACTAATATAAACAAGCATCTAGTGTTGTTGTGATTCTCTTTTCAAAATGAAGATGATCATATATATAAAAGAAGCAAGTCTTTCAGTATTTACATCTAACAAGATAAGGATTTGCTTCTTCTATGATTGTTTTTGTGAAGTTTTATTTGCACTACCTCAGTTTGATTGTGCTTCTTGAGGAGTGCTTTTAAGTTTGAGTAATCCTCCCATCAGGAAAAAAAAACATATATTTTCTTTCTTTTATTCACTAGTTGCTTGATGGAAATCTAATATCTTGTTTTTATAAGAAACATAGGAACTCTGTTTATGCGGTCAGCAAAAGTCTCTAGAAAACCAAGACAAGCCTATTGAATTTTTCTTATATGGATTAGCTACCTGTTTGATATATGAGGTAGATGATATATGAATCAGGCATAATTTAAAACTGTTGTAGGCGTTGCACTTTATGCCCTTGCGAATAACAGAGTAACTTTTTTACCACAAAGATAAACCTAATCTTAGAAGAAGATGAAAATATCATGTACCTGATAAACTAGAATAGATTGTTCCAGTAGACATGCTTTGCAACCTTTCTGAGTCTGTTGAACCATCTTGAAAGCAGACCCAACTATTTGTTGGGTAATCTACTTCTTGAAAGAAGGAAGAGCAGTTTCCCATATTTAACATAGAACACTGATACTTGTTGTGTATTTTTTATAGTCCTTGTATATTGTTAGCAATTACTCCAATAAGTCCTATATGCAATCCATGTAAAATTATTTATTAACCAATGTATAGTTTCCAAAATTGTGATATTATTCACTTAGTCGACATAGTGTCAACTAATGAACTAATTTGTATTTGCTAGTTTAATAATCGTATAACATATATTCTCAATCTAGAGATGTCATGTGCTTTGTCAAGTCAATTGTCTTTTCACTAACTTAAATTTTGATATACTTTTGGGTCATGATATTATTTAGAACAAAACTTGTTAGATGAATACCATTTTGGATTGAACTTGGATGATATTTCATATTATGTTTATCAAAATTACTGGTTGAATTAGTCCAAAAATTGACAGCTAGGCTTATCTCCTGTAAGATGTGGTGATAGTCTGTCATTTTTATCTATTTGAATGAGATATGTGGGTTCAATTATTACTTTGTTTTCGTACCCTTCTCAGGTAGCTGTAATTGCACCCAACATCCCAGCAATCTATGAAGCGTACGCACCATCTACTTGTTGGTGATCAAGTGCAGCAGTATCTACTTGTTGTGGTGATCAAATGCAGCAGTATCCTGAAGTGCAGCAGTATCTACTTGTTGGTGATCAAGTAGCTACTTAAACTGATCAAGTGCAGTTTTTGTTACATTACCAAGGGTTGAACCAAATAATATTATGCCATGCTATATGTCTGATAATCTTAATTATATGATTATCTGATAATCACATAATCAAGATTATACTGATAATTTGAACTAAATGCACCTTTAGAACAAAATCTAAGTCATGAGTTGAATTTAGATCTTGAAACCAACCTCCTCCTTAATTCCATATAACTCTATTTTTAACATCTTCTCATTTTCAGTGAGAACATTTCCTTTGAATCTTTATTCAAGTATATCATAGGGTTAGAGGTAACTAAGATGCTTAAAAGTGAGCTTATCGACTTAAATAAATCCATTTTAGTGAAAACTGTAGAAATTTGTAAGTTAATACTCTACATCAGTCGACTACTCAAAATTCTATATTTTTAATTTTCAAATCGAATTTCAAAAATACATAAATAATTTTATGATTTTAAAAAATTCATAAAATTTCATATGAACATTATTAATGTCCAATACTATTAGGGAAAAAATACTTTTATATAAAAATACATCTTATTTTCAAAAAAAAAATACAAAGTTGAAAATTATTAAAAACTTCAATATTTTACTCAACTTTGTAGCATACTAATTAATGATGATTCCTTCAACAAACTACTTTTATCAAGATTTTTTTTAAATGATTTTAAAATGGTTTTCAAATATAATTTTTAATCTATATATGTAATGCACATTACTTGCACATTAGCTTTCACCATAATTGGTCATGTAAATTTCATGTGTTTGATGATACTTAATTCAAATTTGTATACTAAGTCAACATCTTAAACTTTGTTTATTATTTTAACATCTCACTTATATCAAATATATCTCAAACTACAACGAACTAAAATAATACATGATAACATCAATTGCATAATTTTTCACAAGAAATTTATCATACATAACTTAAATGATGTAAGTATGATATAACATGTATCAAAATATCATGACAAGATATAATACTTATGTATGCCAATTCTATAAAAGGCGAAATACATCACCTAGCGTACCGAGCAGACTCCCTACTTGTCATACTATTTTAAGAAAATTGTGTTGAACATATGTCTTGGCTTCAATTTCGAAATGCCCTTGTATCTCTGACAAAATGGTATCCAACACTACATACGACCGAAAGACATATAAGAGATTAAGTGACTTATAATTTTATGGGAGTTCTTATTAGATAGATTTGATTGAGAGCTTAAGAAACATGAGTTCTTAATTATAATTTAAGCATATGTTTGATTTAAGCCTATGTTCTCATGCTTTGATAACAAATGAAAGAAGATTGATGTTATTTTGATGCACTGATTTATAAAAATAAATTTTCTTTGTCAAATATGATCTGAAACTATTTACCACATGAAATGAAGTAAGAATAATTATCATTAATTAGTAGCTTATTGTTTTCCTAATTATCCTCAGTCAAACTAATAACTTGATAACCACAAACTTTTTTAAACACCTAGATTTCTTTTGATATTGCTGCCATTAGCCGTTAAAACTTTACATCCATGTGGAGATTGCATCAATATATACTTTGATTTAGTCTCAGGTGTGCTAATCCGAGATTAATTACAAGACATAATGATTTTGTCATAAGGAATTAAATCTCAATTAGTAACTTAATATAAAGAAGGTTTAAGTTTTATATATGGATTGAATATGTAGATCTAATATCTCCACAACAAAAACATTAAATACCGACGGAATTCCCGACGAAAATATTATTCCGTCGGAAATTTCCGATGGAATACCTTTTCCGTCGGAAATTTCCGACGGAATATTATTCCGTCGGTAATTTCCGACGGGAATACTTTTCCGTGGGAAATTCCCGACGGAAAATGTATTTCCGTCGGAAATTCCCGACGGAAAAGGTATTCCGTCGGGAATATTCCACATGATTGAATTAATCCCGACGAAATTATATTTCCTTCGGTAATTTCCGATGGAAATATAATTCCGTCGATAAGTTTATTATTAGAGCATGCGAGCGTTGCCCCTTTCCCTCTCGCCCGTGCTCGACCAATCTGCTCCGCGCCGCTGCCACCTCCGGCGTCTCCTCCTCTCTCGCTCGGGATGTGCTCGTTCTCCGGTAAGTTTTATGTCATTTTTCTCTCCTTTCCCCGGCCGACCGGCAACGGCAAGATCGTCACTGCGGCCAGATCTGGTCGCGCCCGTGCCCGACCAGATTTGGCCATGCACGTGCCTGGCTAGATCTGGCCGCGCCCGGCCAGCGCTGGTCGCGCCCGCGCCCGGCCAGCGCTGGCCGCGCCCGCGCCCGGCCAGCGCTGGCCGCGCCCGCGCCCGGCCAGCGCTGGCCGCGCCCGCGCCCGGCCAGCGCTGGCCGCGCCCGCGCCCGGCCAGCGCTGGCCGCGCCCGCGCCCGGCCAGCGCTGGCCACGCCCGCGCCCGGCCAGCGATGGCCTCTGCGCTCGGCCACCGCCGGCCGCTGCGCCCGGTCACTGTGGTCCGCGCCCGGCCAGGTCTGGTCGCGCCCTTGTGAGTTGTTATTGTCCCTTGCAGAAGATTAGTTTTTAGGTCATTGTAATTAACCTAAGAATTAATTCTACTCTTTGGTTATTGTAATTAATTTTAAGCTAAAATTTATTAAAATTTATTTTAACTATAATTTATTTATTTTTAGGTTATTGCTTTTACTGTTCTTCTCCAACTTGCATCTAATCTTCAGGTATAATTCGTTCTTATATTTTTTGTTATGTTAGAATTTTATTAAATTAGTAATTACTTGTTATTTGGTCTTTAATAATGAGGTACCTTTAGTTATTATATAATTTAATTATTTTGTTAATTTAGCATATTATTTTAGAACTTATTATAAAAGATAGCATTTATAATTAATAATTTAGGTATATCTTACTAAACACCATGATACTTGTTTCCATTAGAATAATTTAGATATACAAAAGGATATAACTGTTGGAAACGGGATGGCTAGAGAGGGGGGGGGTGAATATAGCCAATCAATGCAACCTTTGGCACTTAGCAAGTTTCTGCAACTTAGAAATCAGTAGCACAGCGGAAAGAATAGAAAACAAGGTGTGCAGAAAATTAACACACAAACAAACCAAACACAGCTAGCAAGATCGCTAACAAGGAGGATTTACAAGGTTCGGGGATAACTTGCCCCTACTCCTTGGCGTGCCCTTAAGGTGGGCGATCCCTTGATCGTCGGCAGATCAAGCCCCGGTGATCACCGGATAAAAAGCAACCTCCTTCTCGGTAGAGTAACCTCTCCACAGTGTTTCAATCACAGATAAAGTTTAAGCACAAAGAAACAACAAGAAGGATCTTACTCAAACACTTATCAAGGACAAGAACGCAGCAAGCTTCCCTGAGCTCCACCCAGTGGCGATCTCACGCAAGAGCCCTTCTTCGTGTCTTCCTACTGTTGGACTCCAAGCTTCTCGTTCTCTCCTTCAAGCGCTCAAGTAATGGATGATTGCTTCTCGATCGCTTGCTCAGAATGATGGAAACTTCAAGAACACAGCAAGTAGTTGTGGAGAACTCAAGGCGGCAAGAACTCAAAACACAATCTGTAAAAACTCTGCTTCACCGAAGCTGTCTCTCGCCCCTTTTGTTTCTCCACTAAGCATCAAGTGACCTCATCTCTAGCAGCCTCCAGCTGCCTCACTGCCAACGCCAGCTACCACTGAACCCTTACTGAACTTCCTGAGCTCCCTCAGCCAAGCTTCAGTCAGCGGCTTCAGTCCTGCAGATCCAGCCGTTGCAACCTGAGTTGAGAAATGGATAAACCTGCTCCAAGGAAAGCCTCCATTGACTTCTCCTTGAGTGTTTGAATCCTCCCCTGTCACTTGCAGCTTAATCAGACTGTTAGAGCAGTATATCACACAGTAAATCAAATATCAGAGGCAAACATCAGCGAATCGGATACGGTCAGACGCGATCAGAGCGTCTGACAGTGCAATTTTAATTAAAGTGATCGGTCACCCGACCGATCAGAGAGCCTCCTGATCGGTCACCAGACCGATCAGGCTGGTTCCAGACCGATCAGGCTCCGTCCTGATCGATCCCCAACGCTCAATCAGAAATCGCGATTTCTTTGAGATTCTCCTGGACCGATCACCAGACCGATCCCAGGTCGTGGATCGTTCACCGGACCGATCCACCCTTATATCAGGCGATTTCTGAGTTTCGCAAGCTAAGCCTTCAGATCGGTCAACTGACCGATCAGGGTGTCACCTGATCAGTCATCAGTCCGATCAGATCATCACCAGACCGATCAGGAACCGTCCTGATCGATCTTAGTGAGGAGCCCGCGAAGTTGGATCGTTCACCAGAACGATCTGCACAGTGATCCTGATCGGTCATCAGACCAATCAGGAGTAGTTCAGCAAGGGAACTCAACCTCACTGCTCGCTCCCTGATCGGTCACCAAATCGATCAGGAGCCAGTCAATGGGTGAAACGCAGACTCCCTGATCGGTCACCAGATCGATCAGGAGCAGCACAGTAGGTTCCCAACCTCACTGTGTGCTCCCTGATCGGTCACCAGACCGATCAGTCATCGCTGGATCGGTCACCAGACCGATCCACGAAGGAGCAGCGTGCCAGAATCCCTGATCGATCACCAAACCGATCCAGGGACTCAAACTTAGCCCTCCAAGCTAAGTTTTCATCCACCTTAGCCCTCCAAGCTAAGGATTTTTCACTTAACTCTCCAAGTTGGGAATTTGCACCTAACCCTCCAAGTTAGGACTTTTCACCTAGCCCTCCAAGCTAGGACTTTTCACCCAACCCTTCCGAATTAGGACTTTTCCAAACCTGGCCCTCCAAGCTAGGACCTGACCCTCCAAGCCAGGACTTTTTCACCTAATTCTCCAAGATGGGAATTTGCACCTAACCCTTCAAGTCAAAACTTTTCACCTAGCCCTCCAAGCTAGGACTTTTCACCCACCTCTTCCAAATTAGGACTTTTCACACACCTAGCCCTCCAAGCTAGGACTTTCAACACCTAACCTCCCAGATTAGGATTTTCCAACACCTAGCCCTCCAAGTTAGGATTTTTCATACCATGCCTGATCCTCGATCAGGACTTAATCATCATCCATAATTATCAACCTAAACTAAAATCGTTTGTCAACACCAAAACAGCAATCAGGGTCAGACTGCATCAACAATAACTAATGTGTCTCAGTATATACAAAAGTTATCCTACATTGTTATGAGATATAAAATAGATTTTTCATATACTAAGGGATCTTGCATCTCTATCTAGAGATTCAAACTTTGACTAACGTACCTAGGATGTCAACCGATGTTATATTGTCCTTAATTACAAATTAAGAATTGAAATAATGCATGTAAATATGTATGACATACATCAAATGCATAACTTCAATAAAAAATCTATCATATCTTGAATGATGTAAGTATGATATGACAGGTATCATTTTTCATGACAATATGGATATACTACAACAAAAAAGACTTTTCGCAGTATGTTAATTCACTTTCTACAGCGCGCATTGCACACTGCACAATTAAAAGTTGTTGAAAGTTTTAAGTTATTGACAACATGCATTTGCGAGCTACGGAAAATATATTCCGTAGCATGCAAATGTAAAATACGGTTCAAAAATAAAATAAATAAAATAAAATAATATATATATATACATATATAATCACTATAAATAGGAGTTAAAATTAGAAACAGTCATATGAAAAATTTTGGAATAATTTTCAAAATTTTTTGAAAATATTTGTGAGATTAATTTGGCACAAAATAGGTTAGAGTACGAATTAATTGAGGAGAAAATTATTTTTCCTAACATATATATATATATATATATATATATATATATATATATATATATATATATATATATATATATATATATATATATATATATATATAAACTTCTACTTTATAAAATTTCAGCCCCGTGCCCTCAACACACACACACACACACACACACACACACACACACACACACACACACACACACACACACACACACACACACATATATATATATATATAAACTTCTACTTTATATATTTTCCGCCCCGTGCCCTCAACCTAACACGTTGATCTTTTCTCCTTCTCCCCCACCTGCTTCGTCGGACCCGATCCCTCTTCTCCTCTGATCCACCGATGATCCCAATTCAAAGAGATGGACGAGGGACCTTCAGTGGCGGCTCTGAAGGTGGTGATGCTGACCCACATTCTCTACTGGAGAGGCGACTCCTCGGGCCACTTCCTGGCATGGATCTCCCTCATCCTGATCTTCATCAGCCTTGGCAGCTTCGTCTTCCACTTTATCTTCCGCCGAGAACTGTAGGGCATCTTCTTCGCCTTTGGCCTTTTTCTAGAAGTGAATGACGGGGATGACGAATCTCCAAACCGCAGCCCACGGCGACGATGACGGAGAGAAGATGTCGACGCCTGCGAGATTAACACGAGCGTAAAGGGGATGCAGAACTCTTTCTTTTAGGGAGAACAACGAGGAATCAAAGTATTCTAATTTTGGAAAGCTCACCCTCTTTACCTGGGTGTCGAGGCATCTTATATACTTGGCGTCTTCCTCCCACGTATCCCCACCTCCTCCTCCACGTTTCTTAGTCATCGGTTACTTGTCAGCTGTCTTCCTCTAGTAACGGCCGCTGTAACTATTATGACCCTAATTACCATGTATTGTAAATAATAATTACCTAATGACTTTCCTGTTCTGGAAGGAGAAGAGGATACTTGAAGTTTGACCTTCTTATACCTATGCTGATCTTTGGACTCCACTCTCCTGAGTCAGTCTCGGAGTCTTATCTCCCGAGCTGACCTCGGGGCCTTCTTCCGTTCTGTAAAGATAGTCTCGGGAGTCTGATTGTCGGTCTGACATCGCGGCATTTCTTTCATTCTTCTATGATAGTCTCGGGAGCCCGACTCCTGGTCTAACCTTGGGGCACTAGTTTGGTGGGCCCTACTATGTAGCTTTTCCGTGCCACGTGTCTCCCTTGATTGCTTATCCTTATCACAAGTCACCCCCTTCAAGTCTAATCGAAGGAAGTGAGGCTGACTAATTAGGTTGGTAGCACAATGAGGGGAAGTGCAGTACTGCGGGGCTCATCTTACCATTTCTTCTTTCTTAACGACTTGTCAGGTTCTAGGAATCGAAACATTCGTCACTTGGCCAATGGCGGCCTTTTGAGTTAATCCAAGAGTTTTTATGAGTTCCAAGGCCCGGTAATGATAGTTGTACATCACTCATTAAGAACGCATGGGGTATCTTAATGGCGAGGGAGTGTTCCAGCGAATAGAATACTGTCATGTGGTAGGGTCCTTTCTACGTGATTTCCCTATAATACGCTTAGTCGGGTCATACCAACCGACGGCCATAATGAATTGTGATGCCTTGAGATTTGCAGTTATCATCGTCCACGTGTCGTGCCTCTATTCCTTCTCACGAGAGCTGTTCCTTCCCTATAAAAAGGGGAGGCGAAATCGACCTTCCGTCTTCTTGCACCGCCGACTATCAGAGTTTGGTCCTCCGGTCTCTTCCTTCTAGAGTTTTTCTTCCTAGAGCTTCTTCGCGTGTATGTCCTGCTCGCCTCCATCTTCCTCACTTCTTCACTATCATGGGCAAGGAAGGAAAGGAAAAGAAAAGTCAGGGTAGGAAGGAGAAGCCTTAAGAGGAAAGGACGTATCACCTGGAGTGGTACAAAGCTACTTCGTCGAAGATCAAGTCAAACACCTTGAGGCCTACTTGTGAAACCTATGACATTCCGGCGGAGTTAGAGGTCAGGGTCCCTAGGATAGACCAGTCCCCTGTGGAAATCCCCTTAGGGTTTTACACCTTATTCTTAGGGCAAGTAGAGTTTGACCTTCATTTTCTGATTCTTCCCTTTTTTATGGTCATCTTTGAGTATTTTGATATCCCTTTACACTAAATGGCTCCCAACACCTTCGCTCAGATGGGTGGGACGTTTATCCTCTTCAAGCTATTCAAGATACCCTTAACTCCTCGCTCCTTCCACTTCTTCTTCCTCCCCAATCTGGTCTCTAGAGGGGACTTTAGCTTTACAGCTCGCCCTGACCATAAATTCATCGGAAGCCTCCCTTCCTCCCATAAGGAATGGAAGGAGTGCTTCTTTTTCATTCAACTTTCCGAGCGTCCCTTTTGTCCAACTCACTGGAGAGAAGACTTACCCTCTCCTCTGGACCTGGGCGACTTCCAGCAGGACTAGGGGTATCAGTAAGCTAGGAGTATTTTGGTCAAAATGGAGTTTCATGGCCCCAACCTAGTTCAATGTGAAGAACTCATGTATCGGGCTGGGATTAGCTCTAAAGTCACCAGTCTTAGGCATAGCCTCAGCAAGTTCACTATTTCATTAAATGTTTATCTATTATAATTGATGTTCTATTGTTTGTGTGTTGCAAGGAACATCATGCTCTCTCGGGATATAAGCAAACTTCTCAAATGGGAGTTGGTAGATGAGCGGACCCTTGCCCCTCCTCCAGCTCCTATTGCACTTGGTCTAGCCTCCCGAGGACTCCGAGCAGACGCAAGATCAGGAGCTGACTACCTCAAAGCTACCTGATGCTCAGGATGTTTCCGTTGGGATGGGAGGTGGTGATGAGGAACCTGCAGCTCAGGTCCTTCCGTCGGTGATAGAGCCGACTGGGAAAACAGACTCCCTCCCTTCCGACCGAAGATGGCTTGTCCTGCCCACTGAGGAGGACGAGGAGAGCAAGCCACCGGTCTCCCTTTCGAAGCGATCGGTTCCCCCTGCCCCCGGAAGAGGAGAACCCGCTCAACCCATGCGTCTCCCGCAGTCCTGAAGGAAAAAAGAGAATACAATTCCCCTTTCTA
This sequence comes from Boesenbergia rotunda, assembly GCA_024364735.1. NCBI lineage: Eukaryota > Viridiplantae > Streptophyta > Magnoliopsida > Zingiberales > Zingiberaceae > Boesenbergia > Boesenbergia rotunda. Next base: position 107,756 of record JAGFNQ010003952.1, on the reverse strand, counting down.
TGCGTCATCGAAGGGTGTCATCTCCTGCGGTAGAGCCCCGAGATGAGGTTGCATCATCTGCCGGCTCACACGACAATCCCAAAGGCAAGCGGGCGAGATCGGAAGAGCCCCAATTCACGAGCGCCCATCTGCGTCGGATGGTCCAGGCAACTAAGAAATCGACCTCCTTGGGACCTTAGACCATGGAGCTGAAGGAGTGCTTGCCAGAGAGTCATCCTTCCAGGGAAGCCTCCTCCAGCACCGACAACGGTGTTCCGGGCTCCTCCGTCGTGTTGTTCGAAGCGTCTAGTCTCCAACCCCTCCTTCTCCGCAGCTCCAAAGATACTTCTGGTGTGCCTTCTCTGAGGAGCCAGGAGGCCATGAAAGGAAGGACTAGAGAGACCTCGATTCCCTCTGAGGGTTGAATTCGACTGGGATAATCGCTAGCTTATATGAGTCGCTCCTTAAGGTAAAATTCCTGTTCGTTCTTATTATTGTTACTTTCATTTCTGACCCTTGCTATTTGTTGTGTTAGGCCACTTCCGACTGTCTCTTCCTGGGTCGTCACATGTCCCCCGAGCAGGAAACTGAAGCCTTATGCCAGCAAGTGACAGAACTAGAGGCAGAGGTTTACCGAGTTCGTGAGGAAGGCCGGATGCAGGTGGAGGTTAGCAGGGGTCTCCGGGTTAAGGCAGAACACTACCTGGACAACCTGTTGGCCTCCGAGTCATATCTGCACAGCCTCCGCCGAACGCCTAATGTGCTGAAGCCGGATGTCGACCTGAGCTTCCTTAATGTCGACCAAGCCTGGGAGGAGAAGGAGTGTTATAGTGTCCTTCTGTTTGTCTTTATACTTTGTATTTTTTTCTCTTTCATTTTGAATGTACTCCAATTGTATGATCAAATTTTGAATGAAATATTTTTATCTTCTGCACTAATTTCTTGCATGGTTTACTTTCTGCTCCTTGTTCCCTATCTTTATCTTCTGCACCAATTTAATGCATGATTTACTTTCTGCACCTTGTTCCCTAGCTTATGAATTGTGATTATGTTGCATGATGCTCCTCGCTCCCCCCGTATAGATTTCTTTGCAACCATGACGTCTAATATTAAGGAGGAGGCAAGGACTTGGTGCATTGTTATTTTCCTATGTTGGCAAGAACATGACCTCGTAGCCTTAACACCTCGGCTAGGTTTACATATCTCCCGATCGGGCATCCTCAGTACCCTGAACATGCCTACACATCTTGGGCATCCTCATCATCATAAGATGGTGGGATCTTGGCTGCTCCTGGACAGGCATCCTCAGCACCTCGACTAGGTCTATACATCTTGGACATCTTCGACACCACAAGATGGTAGGGTCTTCGGTTGCTCCCGGTCAGGCATCCTCAACACCTCGGCCAGGTCTACACATCTTGGGTATCCTCGGAACCACAAGATGGAAGGATCTTCGGCTGCTCCCGGCCGGGTATCCTCAGCACCTCGGTCAGGTCTACACATCTTGGGCATCCTTGGCACTACAAGATGGTAGGATCTTCGATTGCTCTCGGCCCGGCATCCTCAGCACCTCGGCTAGGTCTACACATATTGGGCATCCTCTACACCACAAGATGGTAGGATCTTGGGTTGCTCCCGGTCGGGCATCCTCAGCATCTCGGTCAGGTCTACACATCTTGGGCATCCTCGGCACCACAAGATGGTAGGGTCTTTAGCTGGCCCGACCAGGCATCCTCAGCAACTCGACCAGGTCTACTCATCTTGGGCATCATCGACACAACAATATGGTAGGATATTAGGGTGCTCCTGACCGGACATCCTCATCACCTCAGCCAGGTCGACACATCTTGGCCATCTTCGGCACCACAAGATGGTAGGATCTTCAGTTGCTCCCGACCGGACATCCTTAGCACCTCGGCCAGGTCTACACATCTTGGACATCCTCTGCACCACAAGATGGTAGGATCTTCAGTTGCTCCCGACCGGACATCCTTAGCACCTCGGCCAGGTCTACACATCTTGGGCATCCTCTGCACCACAAGATGGTTGGATCTTTGGCTGCTCCCAGATGGTAGGATCTTGGGCTGCTCCCGGATGGTAGGATCTTGGGCTGCTCCCGATTGGGTATCGTCAACACCTCGGTCAGGTCTACATATTTTGGGCATCCTTGGCACAACAAGATAGTAGGATCTTGGGATGCTTCTGGTCGGGAATCCTCAGCACCTCAGCCAAGTCTACACATCTTGGGTATCATCGGCACCACAAGATGGTAGGATCTTCGGTTGCTCCCGGACGGGCATCCTTAGTACCTCGGCCAGGTCTACACATCTTGGGCATCCACAGCACCACAAGATGGTAGGTTCTTGAGCTGCTCCCGGCTGGGCATTCTCAGCACCTCGACTAGGTCTACACATCTTGGGCATCCTTGACACCACAAGATGGTAGGATCTTGGGTTGCTCCCGGCCGGGCATCCTCAGCACCTCAGCCAGGTCTACACATCTTGGGCATCTTCGGCACCACAAGATGGTAGGATCTTGGGTTGTTCCCGGCCGGGCATCCTTAGCACCTCGAGCAGGTCTACACATCTTGGCCACCCTCGGCACCACAAGATGGTAGGATCTTGGGCTGCTCTCGGCCGGGCACCCTCAGCACCTCGGTCAGGTCTATACATCTTGGTCATCCTCGGCACCACAAGATGGTAGGAACTTGAACTCTTTCATTTGATCTTTGGCAAGACATTTCTATTAGGACCTTTACGTCTATCTAAAGGGAGGTGAATAGCTTCTCTCAAAATGTTATCCAAAGTACAAGAAATGATAGACAAACAAACAAGAGCAATGATAGAGAGAGTGAAAATGGGAGAGTGAAAATTATAGTAAATGATGTGGCATGACGTGGCATGACGCGGCATGACGTGGTACTTTACATGCACACGTTCGATTATCGCTTGGACACCATCGGCGGCCTTCGGTCGCCGCCCCGAATCAAACTATATCCTGGGGGGCACGGTGAACCCGTCGGAGATCGTGCATGCAAGGTGCCACGTCATTCACTATGATTTTCACTCTTCTATTTTCACTCTCCCAATCATTATTCAACAAACAATAACAATGAAAGCAATGTTAATTCCCTTGATTTACTTGGTCTCCACCTCCTTGAGGTGACTAATCCAAGGATCCACACCCATATAACCAAGCTCCACTATGTTTTTCTCCTTTTTAAATCAAGTTTGAAGGTGGAGAAACCCTTACAAGATGATCTCTTCCTCCTAGAAGATTAGAATGATTTTGGAAGAAGAGATTGAGAGTTTGTAAGCATGAAGATCTCAGAACAATCAAGAAAAATCGAGAGAGTCAAGTTGTGTATCCTTCAAGTTTTGAAATCTGCTTTTTGTATAACCCTCGATATCAGTCAACTGGCAATATCATCATTCGACTGATGAGCGTCAACGGCTAGTGTAGATTGTGTCTGATTCTGCCGTCAGCCTTCAACTGTCACTTATCAATCGATTGGGACCTGTCCCAGTCGATTGATCTTTCTGTTCGTGAAACAATTGACTGATTCCACTTAACAGTCGACTCAACTCATTGTATCAGTCAACTGATCCTCTCATCAGTCGACTGATACCTGATGAATCTCAGGTTCCACTTTTCCTTTGCGTAGACACAAGCCTTCAAACACCTTCCATCAGCCTTACGCCCTTAGGATGCTTCTGAGCCCTCGACTCCTTATCCTTGGCTTGTCTTAAAGTGTTTCCCTTGGTCTTGCCATGTTAAGTCTTCTTCTGCCAATTCTTCATACTTGGACTTAAACTCAAGTTTCATGTTAGATCACTAACATTACATAACTTAAATGCATTTAACCAAACATCAAAAGTAAATAATGTTTGGGGCATGATTGCACCAATAATTTCTTCTGCTCCTTTAATTACTCAAGCTTCAAGGAAGTACAAATAAGCATACAAATACATGTGTTACTCACTCGGTTCACCGGGTGCGATACGGCTGAAGGTGACATGCATTCCATGGCCTTTCCAACCTTTTACCTTCAGCATCTTGTAAGTAATAGCTACCTCCTGCAAACCTTTTCACAATGATGTAAGGTCCACTTCATTGAGGTTCGAGCTTTCTAGCATCGCCAACTAGTTTGGTTCTTTCCCAGACCCTATCCCTGACTTGGAAAGTCCGAGTGATCACTCGGCGATTGTACACTTGCTACATACGCTGATGGTATGCTTGCTGCATACACTGACGGTATGCAGCTAGTTGGGCAGCTATTTTGTTTCGCACTTCTGTCACCAGGTCTAGGTCGATTAGTCGTTCCTGACCATTATCTTCCTTGCGGTAGTGTTGTCATCGGATTGACTCATTGCCTATTTTCATAGGAATCATCGCTTCTGCTCCATTACCAGATTGAAGGGACTCTGACCGGTCCCTTCTTTGGGAGTAGTACGGTACGACCATAGGATGCTCGGGAGTTCTTCGACTCAACTGCCGCCGACATAGTCCAGCTTTATCTTGAGCCCTCTAATAATCTCACGGTTAACCACTTCTGTCTGGCCGTTGCTTTATGGATAAGCGACTGAGGTGAAGGTCTGGCGAATACCTAGTCCTTCACACCGCTCTCTAAGTTTGTGCCTTGTAAACTATCTACCATTATCCGATACTAATTTATAAGGAATGTCATACCTGTAGACTATATCTTTCCACAGGATCTTCATCTCGGCGGCTTCCGTGATATGCGCAAGCGGCTTCGCCTTGACCAATTTGGAGAAGTAATCGACCAATACCAATAGAAACTTCTTCTGTTGAGGTCCAATCGGGAAAGGACCCACAATGCCCATTCCCCACTGATCAAAGGGGCATGAGACAGCAGAGGCTCGAAGTAGTTCAGTCGGGCGGTGAGTGATATATTGATTCTTTTGACAAGCTTCACACCCGACAACAAATTTGGTAGCATCTGCTTGCAGCGTGGGCCAAAAATATCCAGTCGGAATAATCTTTCTAGACATGGATCTCCCCTCAATATGACTTTCACATATGCTTTCGTGAACCTCCCGCATGATGTAATCAGCTTCCCATGGACTAATACATTTGAGCAATGGTCGAGCAAATGCTTTTTTATATAACTGTTCTCCGACTAACGTGAATCTGGAAGCCCTGCGATGGAAGAGTCGAACTTCCTTATCACTCGCCAACAATATTCCACTGCATAGGAATTCCACATAAGGTTTTCTTCAGTCAGGTAATACAGTGTCAGCAGTTTCTTCTTCAATCTGGGCCACGATTCCTTCTGGAGAACTAGGCTCTTCAAGTGTCCATAGTGTAAGGGAGCTTGCAAATTTGGCAAGCTCGTCTGCCTTATCTGCTCGAGATATTTTCAGCAGAATGACTTTAGTGAAAGAAAATTTTCGTTGCTCATATATGGTCACATACCTTTACAGGCGCTCATTTTTAACTTCAAACTCTCTCTTTAACTGTTGAGCCACCAGCTGAGAGTCTGAATGCAACACAACCCGAGCAGCCCCCACTTGCTTGGCTGTTTGGAGCCCAAATAGTATTGCCTCATATTTGGCTTCATTATTGGCGGCTCAGAAATTGAGTCAGAAAGATAGTTGTAGTACGTCTTCTTTGGGAGAAATAATTAGAACCCCAACCCCACTATGCTTGTTATTGGATGAGCCATCAACATAAATCTTCCATACTTCATCTGCTTCAGGTCCTGGGACAACTTCGAGCATAAAGTCGGCTAGAGCCTGAGCTTTAATAGCTGTTCGGGGATGGTACTCAATTCCATACTCACTCAACTCTGCCGTCCACTTGATCAATCGTCCTGAGACCTCTAGATTTGTGAGGATGCGCCCGAGTGGACTGTTAGTGAGCATCACAATGGGATGCGTCAAAAAATATAGTCTCAGCCTTCGTGCCATTAGTATTAAGGCATATGTCAACTTCTCCAGGGTAGTATACCGAGTCTCTGCCTCTTTAAGGAGGTGTCCAAAGAAATAAATAGGATACTGCGTAGTACCTTCTTCACGAATAGGATACTGCAAAGTTGTAAGCAAGTAGACAAACAACATTTCTCCTTCCAGTAACTTATATAGAATGGGGTGTTCAGAGAGATATGCTTTTAAATTTGTAAAAGCCTTCTCAGATTGGTCATCCCATTCGAATTTGATAGCTTTCCTCACAATTTTGAAGAATGGCAAAGTTCTATCAGCAGATATAGAGATGAATCAGGACAGGACTGTAATTCTGCCATTAAGACGTTGTACATCTTTGAAATTGCGAGGCGATGACATGTTGAGTATAGCATGCACTTTTTCAAAATTAGCATCAATTTCTCTCTCAGTGACCATGTACCCAAAGAACTGACCACTTTTCACCCCAAACACATATTTAGCGGAGTTGAATTTTAGTCCATTGGCCCTCAAGGTAGCGAATGTCTCCTCGAGATCGGCAATCATGTCTTTCCCCTTCTCCATCTTGATCAAGATATCATCCACATACACTTCAATATTCCCTCCGATCTGGTGGCGGAAGACCTTATCCATCATCCGCTGATAGGTTGCCCCTGCATTGCGCAACCCGAATAACATAACATTATAACAGTAAGTGTCATCGACCGTTACAAAGCTGACCTTCTCTTGATACTCTCGAACAAGGGGAACCTGGTGATATCCCTGATATGCATCCAACATTGAAATAAATTCACAGCAAGAAGTTGAATCTACCAGCTGATCAATGCGAGGCAACGGGTAATAGTCTTTAGGGCAGACTTTATTTAAATCACGGAAGTCGATACAAACCCGCCATTTACCCTCGGGCTTAGAAACTAATACAACATTTGCCAACCAGGTCGGGAACTGAATTTCTCTGATATGCTCGACCTTCAACAACTTTACAACTTCTTCCCTGATTATCTTATCTTGCTCTGGAGCAAAGTGTCTTCATCTCTGTTTTACCGATCTTGCTCCTGGAGTGATATGTAGTCGATGTGTGGCCAAGGTGGGAGGGACTCCTTTGATTTCTTCAATAGCCCACGCGAACACATTGTGATGATCCGCGAAGCAACTAATCAACCGACTTCTAAGTTCTGGCACAAGATCAGTAGCAATTCTTGTGATTCCTCCAGTCTGTTGAGGATGAATTTAGTCTTCCTCGCTCTTGACCTCTCTGCATTCCTCTTTGGCTCCTTCTTTTCTCGGGGATTGGCCAGGTCTATTTGCAAAGCTTCATGGGTCATCAGGTTCTTGCGGGCTTCTGTTCTAACTTCCCCGTTGTAGCATCGCCGGGAAGCTAGTTGGTCCCCCTTGACTTCAGCCACTCGCTCTCCCATTGGGAATTTGATCTTCTGGTGGTAGACTGAGACCACCGCCTAAAATAAAATGTGCGTCGGTCTCCCCAGAATAACATTGTATGACAAGGGGGCATCGACGATCATAAAGGGAGTCCTCCTTGTCCTTTGTAGCGTGTCATCCCCCAGCGACAAGGACAATGAGATTTGTCCCATCGGCTGTACTCGGTATCCGGTGAAGTTGAAGAGCGGAGTGAAGACAGGATGCAATGCATCTTCATCGACTTGCATCTGATCCAACGTCGCCTTGTACAGGATGTTCACGGAGTTACTTGTATCCACAAAGATGCGCTTAACCTTATAGTTAACTATGCGGGCGAGAATTACCAGTGCATCTTCGTGAGGGGCTTCAACATCCTCCAGATCGTCAGGGCCAAAGGAGATGACAGGGCCCTAGCGCTTCTCCCTATCGGTCCCGAAGGCGTAGTTTTCCAGCCTGCGGGTATGGACATTCCTTGCCCGATGGGAGTCTCCTCCGGTCAGACCTCCTGAGATTACTCCCACATGGCCCGATGGAGGTCCGCGAGCCAGAGCCTTGCCTTTCTTAGGATCTCTTTTCGGGGAGATAGACTGGTGGAGCACTATTTCTCGACTTCTTCCTCTTGAGGGCGACTGGGACCGACACCAGGATTTGTCCTCCCCCGGTTGTCGTCGATGAGGGGAAGGGCTTCGGTGAGGAGATCTTCGTCTATACCCTGCCTTACTCCACTTTTTGTGTGGTTTGGCGTCTGTGTCCTTGGATCTCCTCTTCTTCAAGGTATAACACTCTTCCGTAGAGTGAGTTGTGCTGCCATGGAAGTCGCAGTACTTCTTCGGTGGTTCAGGTCCTTCTGTATCTATCATCTCCACCAACTTCTTCTTGTCGGTCCAGTAGTCTTTCCTGGAGCGAGGGTCCTTTGCTCGGGTAGGAGCGGGTGGTTCTCTTCTCTCAGATCGTACCGAGATTTGGATAGGGACTCCCGCCGAATCTTTACGACGGGCGTGCTACATCTCCTCCACATTGACATGCTTGATCAACCGCTCCAATAAATCATCGAAGCTGGCCGATGGTTTCTTTACCAGCGACCGAAAGTAATCTCCTTCAGAGAGTCTTTGCGTGAAAGTGCTGATGAGGATCTCTGAGGTGACCGTCGGCATGTCCTGCGCCACCCAATTGAACTGTTGGATATAGTCCTTCAGCAGCTCTTTGCTCTTCTGCTTCAGGGTGAATAGATTTAAGGTCATCTTCTGGTATCGCTGGTTGCTGGCGAAGTGATGTAGGAAGACGATTTTAAACTCCAAAAAGGAATTTATCGAATTTTGAGGCAACCTTTGAAACCATCTCTAGGCGGCCCTCGATAATGTGTTCAGGAACACCTGGCACTTCACACCATCTGTGTAACAAGATTGCATTCTTGAACTTGTAGATGTGGTCTTCCAGCTCCGTCTTCCCATAGTAATCGGCAATTCCTGGACCACGAAATTGCTTGGGCATGGGATCCGTTACGATGTCTGGAGAAAAAGGAGTAGATGGAGATTTCATGAGAACTTTGGCGACCTCGATCTTCCCCTATCCATCCTCCTGCCGTAAAATGCTGGAGGCGACGGAATTCACCCTCTCCATTTCTCCCATGGTATCTCCCTTGGGCACCAAGGCTATCATTGCCGCCCCCCCCCCCCCACGACGGTGAGACAGATCTTCGATTTCGATTGTGCGAGGCTGATATCCTGGGGATCTCAGCCTGCATTAGAGCCGCTCATTGAGAGGTGGCATGTTCAATTTAATTCTGCTCCAATGCTGCTCTAACGGCATTGGCGACTAAACGATCCAACTCCTCTCGCGTCAAAATGATGGATTATCCCTCTAGATCTGCCATCACAGTGTTCCTTCTGGTGCTTAGATGTTTCCCACAGACGATACCAAACTTGTTCCGAAAGCGAACGATGGGAATGATGAATCATCAAAGCACAACCCACGGCTACGATGATGGAGAGAAGATGTCGACGCCTACGAGATTAACTTGAGCGTAAAGGGGATGCACCGGAAGAAGTTCCGGTGGAGCCCTTTCCGACGCTCAAGTCAGAACTCTTTCTTTTAGGGAGAAGAACGAGGAATCAAAGTATTCTAATTCTGGAAAGCTCACCCCCTTTACCTGGGTGCCGAGGCATCTTATATACCTGACCCCTTCCTACCACGTATCCTAGTCATTGGTTACTTGCTAGCTGTCTTCCTCTAGTAACGATCGCTATGACTATTAAGGCCCTAATTACCATGCGCTACAATCAATAATTATCTACTGACTTTCCTATTCTGGAAGGAGAAGAGGGTACTTGAAGTCTGACATTCTTATACCTGCGCTGATCTTTAGGCTCCACTCTCCCGAGTCAGACTCGAAGTTTTATCTCCCGAGCTGACCTCGGGGCCTTCTTCCGTTGTCCCGGGATAGTCTCTGGATAGTCTCGGGAGCTCGATTGCCAGTATGATATCGGGGCATTTCTTTCGTTCTCCGAGATAGTCTCGGGAGCTTGACTCCCGGTGTGACCTCGGGATACTAGTTTAGTGGGCCCTGTCATGTAGCTTTCCCGTGCCACGTCTCCCCTGATTGCTCATCCCTATCAGGCCTCATCCTTTCCCAGTTACTCAACAAGCTCATCAAGTCCTCCATCCAGCAATCGCATCCCTCCGCGATGTGCGCCATCATAGAGGTCTGCAACTCCCATGGCTGGCCCTCCAGCCACTCCCAGTATATGTCCTTCGCTTCCTACTGTACTCTCCTCTGCCTGTTCAATGGTGTCGTCTTCTCCTTCCCTCGATCCAGGCGTCTTCTCGCTCTCCTTCCGTGGTCGGCTGCCTTACTCACCCTCTATTCCCGAGTTTATCCAGGCTACCACACCATCGCCCTGGTCATCGTTGGATCGACTCTTGGAATGGCGCTTAGTGCCCGGTGGTTTTGGATGGTGAACAATATACTTGTGGAATACTCTCCGACAATCGAAGAGAGCGCAGCTAGGAGGTCCCTTTACCTAAAGGACTCGTCGCACATCCCGAACAGGCTACAGTTTGAATACAACGTCAGGGCTACTAGGAAGAAATTAGCTAAAGATTGAATCAGGTTAACTAATTTCTACATGAATTGATTAGAATTATGTTTTAATTATATTTAGAGAATACAATTTATTATGTTTTAGTGTTATTAGCAAAATTGATTTTTGTAGGTTAATCAATTAAATGATTAATTAAGGCATGAATTTATCCCATGAGTAACTAAGATAAATAAGAGGTAATGAAATTGATTAAGCATTTAAAATTAATTTGGGATAAATTAATTAATTACATGATCGAAAGTTGGGTATTGAAGTCCCTTGTGTTAGGTTAAAAAGGAGTTCATTGTTGTTTAGGGTTAGATCCTAAAAATGTTTAATAATTAAGTTAGTTATTTTATTAAAGGCATAAATAGCTAAATTATTTCCTTGATACATGACTCTGACTCAAATTCGTGCATTTGATAGTGGGAGATTTTCTTGGATATGTATACGACATTGAAGGTGGGTACTTCTTCCTTGATTCCCAAAGAATCATTTACCTTAAATGCATGGTTGATTTATTATCTGAGTAGGTTGCTTTATCTTAAATCTATTTGTCTTATTTTTCCTGCTTGATACTTATTCTTGCTTGCCCTTTGAGTAGTAATTCAAATTGTTCAGTTATACAGTCTCATCTCATAATTTCTGATCTAAAAGGTATTGTGTGTACTGTAAGATTATCATTTGACCTATCTAGGATTTTAGTTGATATTAGATAAACCCTACCTAGTACAGTAGTGCATGTTTATTTACTTTGGTGTTGGATGTATTTTGTTTCGTATTGATTACGTTTTGTATCGTATGGATTACATGATTTTGGTTTATTGAGGTTGTGTATATTAGTGGCATGCATCATGCATTGTTTGTAGGCCGATGACTACTAGCTTCCTTGTGGTTGAGACGGGTCATCGGGTATATTTTTTTTATTATGTCACGCTCAGTTGGAGTTGTGTGCAAACAGTTGATACTCCCTAGGTGTTTGGAGTCCCCACAGGTGTTTCGGGGTTTTTCATATCAGGGTCACAGTTGTTGTGGTGTATTTGCCTAGTCTCAGGTTTTGGCGCTTGTATTTTGTCCACTCAATCTACCCAATGTAGCAGTGATTGATGTGTGTACAGTACAGGTCATAACATCACGTGCATTTTATGCATTGTGCATTTGCTTGTGTTTGCTGCACTTATTTGAGTTATGATTGTTGCATTTGATTGACATGCATATACGATTATTATTTGCATTTATTATTGATCTGGATATGTTCAACAATATTGGCAGTTTATTAAGGTATTGGGAGGATTTCTGATCTTGCTCTTACGTGTTACATGTTTTAGGTATGTTTTATTTATACAGATGTATTTAGTTTATGTTCTTTATTTTAGATACTGTATACTTTTTGTTTCCATATGCTTGTTTTACCTTTTTATATACCATGCATTTATCTATTCTTATATCCGCAAAGCTCCATCCGAAACTCATCACCCCCCGTTCTTCTTTTTATTTCAGATAGGTGATAGGCATGTCACGTGCCGCCAGGAGAGGATCCAGATGTCAGTCCTTTGTTCGAGTATTTTTCTTATCATATCATACTTTCGCAGTATTTCATCGTGTTGGTATCGCTTTAGTTTTGTTAATATTACGGTTGGTATTTGACTTTTCGTTAGACATGTATTTAATTATTTCGGCTAGATTTGATCTTCTACATTTGTTTCACGGAGGTTTAGTTTATTATATTTATCATGCAAAATAATTAACTTTATTTTTATATGGATGTCAGCCGAGTATGGCTGTGCTATTTTATATGTTAAGATATGTACATATAAAAGTTTCAGATTATCTGCCGTATAGAGGAGATGTTGTCCAATTTTCGAACGAGCACGAGCCTCTAGGAGCATGACAGCAAATGCATGTTGTTAATATTCTAATTCATAGGGTGCAAACGTAAGCGGTTGATGTTCTTATTTATATTAAAATAAATAAATTTCATTGATGAAAATGATAAAACAATTTTTATAACAAATTTAGTGCAAATTAAACTCTAATCCACACACAAAATTGATAAAAGTCATTGTATTTCATTATACCAAAATAGAAGATTCAAAGATCCAAAATAAGATACGAAATCTCTAAATCAACTATAAAGCTCACAAATTTCTCTAAATCAACTACAAAAATCATCAAACACTAACAATCAAAGATTTCTCTATCAATATTGTTCCAACACTACTTTAATCTGATTGCATCCAACAGTGTTCCATTGGCCATCAATGTTCATGTCGTTCTCAAGACATCCATCTTAGCCTTCATCATAGCTAGGAGTTTCTCATTAATCTCTCCCTTCAGTATCTCTACTTTCTCATTCTCCTTCTGTACCTTTTCTTTTTAAGGATATGCTTTTGCAACATATTCACCCATGAGAGCATTTTTAAGCTTCTGCTTTAGTTGCAAGAAAGATGGTAGCTAGGGCAAGTTTCTTGATCTTTGTCCAATCTTCTGCTTCTTCACTGTCAACAACAATAGTTAGACATTTAGATTGTTCAACATTAGATTTTGGTACTTCTTCAGTATTTGATATTTAACTCCCAAAGGAAATAATGAATTCATAAAAAAAATCTATTGATTTCAATTCAAAGAAGACTAATGCATTTCACTTCAACTCTATGAGTTAAGTAGATGATTAAAAGTGCAACTATTGCATAGGAAAAATAACATATATAGGGTAAACATTTAAAAGTTTTCAAGTCTTGTAACTTGTCTTTTATTTTGCAGTGCAACCAAGCTTGAAACTACAATGGCTTGAAAGTGCGTATATGGGACTATAAGCATGAAGAAAATAATATATCCCAAGCAGGTGTGCTAGTGGCTCATACCTATATAAGTTAACAAGACAAACACAAATATTAGCTATAATGTATATAAAAATAATAGAGTAGATCAGGATGCGTATTGTAAAGAAAAAACCTGATAGATTAAATAGTTAACGCTTAAATCCTGATAGTTACAATAACACTGTTGGGCAACTACAACAGATATTTTGCCAAGTAGATTTAACAAAGTGAAATCCTGATGCACTAAGGGACCATCAAATCCATCATTATTATCTTTGGTATCCTAATACGAAGGACAAGCAATCAATAGGAAGGCTAAGTGGCATGCAGTTGCAACAACATACTAGATGTTGCTAAGTAAATGGTTAACAGTTGCCTATGACAAATATTCCATGTTAGCAAGCCACCTTCAAATCACACAGGTTACTGAACCCTTATCTATTTGAATGCTTGTAATGAACTCTAATTGAGATATGACCGAAAATTTTTATTTACCTACATTGTATTGTTTAAAGGATAGAATGAAAAGTAGCAGTTCTTGTGACTTTCAATGGGTGACAATCAGAGGGGGAGGTGGATGATGACTACAGCAGCTTCTGATGATCAATAAAGCATGTGCAATATCAAATTCAGAAAATGAGAAAAATTCACAGAATAAAATGATTAACGAGGTTGGGTAACATCAAACCTCGGGCGATCGACCCGACCCCACGAAAGTTTTCCACCGACCGTCAGAATAAATCGGAAAACGCTCATGACGGACAGTCTAAAAGTCCAACATCCCAAAATTCACATAATAGAAAGCATGGGTAATGTTGATCAAATAGAGAATTCACCCATTTTTGTTGTAATGTTTAACTTCCCACTATTCCGCAGCTTCCACAATAGAAATATTAGAGCTCTCAAACTTTAAATGAGAAAGGACAAAAGTAGTTGGCAATTTTCAAAGAGTTGACAAAGACAAAGTTATTTGAGACAAATTTTAAGCCATTATTTATAAATTGGTTGTTTCCTTTTCAATTAATTGGCTAGTCCGCCTTCACTTAAAATTGGAAATAGCATACTACAACTTCAACAAGACAACATTTAAATGTCAAAATTTAAGAAATTGATCTAACATGAAATGCTAGTCTATCTTCCATGCTACAGTAGACATCTAATCATCGAGCAAAGGAGCTCAAAAAACAGAACTACCAAATATACAACTTCACAAAGGCAAGTTCAGTTATACACCATATGCCACAGTGAAACGACAACTAAAAAAATGCTCAAATTGTAATTTAAAAACTAAAGAAAGAAAAAAGATTGACAAAATATAAGGCCTTGAAGAAAATAATTTGATAAAAAAAAACTATTTTTTATGTAAGAGACTGATCAAAAGCCATCGACGCCAATCTTACGGCGGGGGTTGAAGCCGTTGGTGGAGGCACGAAGCTGCTCATAGGAGTAGATTGATTGCTGGAGAGGGGGATCTGGAAGGCGCCACACGGGGACAGACGCAAAAAAGGAGTTCAGGATATGAAAGGAATCGAGTCTACTAGGAGGAGCGACGACAGAGAGAAGAGGAGAAATGCGAGGGAAGTGCGGAACCACAACTGCTGAGAGCATGGGGTAGCGGAAGACATCCCATGAAGGGAGAAGGGGATCCAGAGAAGTCGATGGAGTTGTTAGGGGATCCAGAGAAGTCGATGGGATTGTTAGGGGATCGCAGAGAGGAAGGGTTTGGGGCGAAGTCGTGAAGGGCGACAGAGAAGAAGGGTTTTAGGCATGGATTAACTCGACAATACATTGGGTTAAAAAGTGCTAACATTTTGACATTTAGCAGCACACTTTACCTGCGCTGTTAATAATTAATTTAATATACTTTTAACAATGCGAAATTTATTGACAATGTATTTTTTCCACACGTCGTTATTTTTAAATATAATATTATCTGCAATTAACTTAATCAGGCATGTCATAAATACTAGTATTAACATCGCATTTAATTTTTTTTATCTATGTGTCATCAACTAACTCTATGACAAATATACGATTTGACATGGTCACATAGATGACCTATCTCCCTCGAATGTGCTAAAAATTCACACTTGGCATATTTCATGATTCTATCCTATCTTGCAAATTTGATTATTCTCAAGACCTAAAGTTTTTATGGCCACATTATAAAATCTTCAAGGATAAAAATTAACTTCTTATTTTCAAGATGCCATAATACTCAAAAATACTCTAAAAATATTAATTTCATCATGGTTGGGTTAACTACCCTTTCAATTTGAGTTGGAATACCCTATACCTATATAGTGTGAAGAGATCACAGACTCTTAGGAATCCAATATCTATTTGAGCTCTTTGAGTGCACTAGGTACTCACTAAGCATAACTTGTCTAGATATATTCCTAATATCTTTTCTAGACTTCTTAGAAAT
>JAGFNQ010003952.1:0-88288 GCA_024364735.1 Boesenbergia rotunda | reverse complement strand
ATGTGAAAAGGTACCCTAAACGTCGGACTTTGGTATCCTAGAACCCCTAATGTTGATCTAATTGGATACACCGACTCGGACTATGCGGGGTGTAAGCTAGATAGGAAGAGTACAAGTGGAGGGTGTCAATTCCTTGGGTCTTCTTTAGTTAGTTGGAGTAGTAGGAAACAACCATGCGTTGCCCTATCAACAACGGAGGCAGAATATGTGGCAATGGGTGGATGTGTTTCCCAACTCCTTTGGATCATGCACACCTTAGAGGACTATGAGTTACATTACACCAAGGTCAAAGTATTGTGTGATAATGTAAGCACAATCAATTTAACTAAAAATCCGGTTCACCATTCTAGAACAAAACACATTGAAGTGAAACATTACTTCATTAAAGACCATGTGGCAAGGGGAGACATAGAATTATACTATGTTGAATCAAAGTCGAACCTAGCCGACATCTTTACCAAGCCTCTTCCCGAATCGGAGTTTACATCCTTAAGAAGAGGCCTTGGAATGTGTTTTATAGAAGTCTAGGATGAACTTGGAGACATTAGCTTTGAAAAAAGGGTGTTTGATCCATTAGGGTGATACATTTGGCTCACTTGTGCTTGTGGCACATTGTTGAACCATTAAAAGTATCAAAATATCAAAACTAGACCAACTATGGGGGAGGCAAGTGTTTAATCAATGGACACTTTGTCAAAGTTCATAGTTGGACATTTTAAAACTTTAAAAACCATTTTATGTTTTACATACTTTGCCATGATTTTCAAAGACATATATTTGCAAAATTGGTTTCAAAGTTTGATACAAAATGTAGTTATTTTCAAAACTTTTGAATTTTTGTCAAAAGTCATACATGTTTGAAATTTTATATGGTTTGATATTTTTCCCTGATAGAGTATAACATTTCAAACATGTATGCAAAATTTTACAATTTTTAGAATTTTTTGGAATTTTCTGGGAGTTTCTGAAATTAGACAGAAAAGCTGAAATTTCAGACTGATAGCGTATCAGTCGACTGCCCTATGGGCAGTCGACTGGCACAACTATTCTCAGCTGCTGTGAAAAATTTCAGAAATAAATTATTCTCGCATTTGATACCATAGGGTTTGGTTGCTTGAGGTAATCATTTTGATGGTGTCAAAGGGGGAGAATGAGTGGTTTAAGTTAGAATTTTGACTTAAAATGTATGATTTTAGGTATTTTGTCTAACTTAGACCTTGAAAGGTTAAAACTTGGAGAGAAGACATGGATTAAGGGGGAGGGGTACCTCTTAGGCTCGGATATGTCTTACATTCTTAACATATTATTGTTGTTAAGTGGTAACTTAACTTAGAGTTAGATTAGAATTGAAAATGGGGAGAAGACATAGGTTAAGGGGGAGGTTACCTCTTAGAGTTACTATGTCTCATGATTTTTCAATTGTTATGTTTTGCTATTGCTATTGTGGTTGTTGCTTATCTCTAACTTAAACATATTGCCACACATCAAAAAGGGGGAGATTGTTGAGGCAATCAACCCTTAAATGATTGGAAGATCATGGTTTTGATGTGTGGGCGAATATGTTTAAAGTTAGAGTGTTATGTTGTATTTGATTTGTGTGATTGAGTTTTCAAAAAGGGGGAGATTGTTGAGGCAGTCGACTGGTGCGAGACTGGACAGACTGCGAATCTGTCCTTTTCACCTATAAAAGGAGCTCCTCGTTACATGTGTATGTACAGTTCCGTACAGTAACGAAGTGCTGCCCAATTGTAGAGTGATCTTTGCTTCCTCCATCATATTTCTACATCTGTAAAGTGGAAGCTTTTGCTGTAAAGGTTTCTCCACCTCAAGGAGACTTTTCGATAGTGAAAAGTGGTGCTCGTAGCGTGGATCCTTGGATTAGTCCCCCATCTGGGTGGATACCAAGTAAAACAACTTTGTTAGCATTGTTATTTCTTTTGCATATTATTTCCGCTGCGCTAACATCCTTGTAGAGATCAAAACGATCAAAGAAAGTGCATTCACCCCCCCTCTGCACGCATACATCGATCCTTCACACACCAGGTACTGGTAGATAACACCGCTAAACATGTTTCAACAACTAAGGTATAAGATTGCCTAGTAGCCCGATTCTAGTATCTGAAGAGTTCCCTGAGATTGAGCATCATGTTATAAGCAGTAGCGAAGGTCTGATGCTGATGTTGCAATACATTTGACTTGGAAGCCAAAATGTAATACCGCGCTATCTCATCTGCCTTTATTCACTCCCTATAACTCTCTTTCTCGTCTTCACTAGAATCATCTCTAGGCTTAGGGGAATAGACATCAAAGAGTATAAAATTGTACTCCTCAGCAGTCAAGACAATGTCCATGTTTCGTTTCCAATATATGTAGTTGGGACTAGTAAGAATGTTTTCTTTCAATATTACAGCAAGTGGTTTGAAAACCATTTTGAAATATCCTAAGAATCACAATGATCACATACTTTAGATTTCAAAAACTATTGATTCCTCAAACAATAAATTTTAAAATCAACCAACACCTCAAAACTTCGAGAATATCGCATGCCATGATAGTGTGGACGTATACGAATTCTACATTTGTAAGAGGAGGTTTTACCCATTAATTTTATTATCTTGTCAACCTAACTTTTTGATAAATAAAATTAATAGTTGGTTCTTCTTCGGCCCTACAAATAATAGTAGTGTCTCCGATGGGGAGGATACTATTATTTGCATCTAAGTGTTTACCATTACACGATACCAAGGCAATTATCTAGGATTATGTATCGTCCGATGGGGAAAATCACACGCTCCTAAATAACTTCCTATAATCATGTCTGACCTAGTGATCCGCAGAACAAGCTCATCCGATATGGAGGAAGGCACTCAGAGCCAACGCGCAAGCTTGTTCGCATCACATGTCAAATTAGTAATGGAGGCCATAAGACTCTTAGAGTCTCTCTCCCACTTAGTTATTTATAATTGAGGAATTTTCATATGCATGCATGACAAGCATATTAACTAAAAGCAATACATAAGAACAAACAAAAAATTTCAATTATTATAGCTTTTGTCTTCAATATGCCTCCAGTCGTGTCACCACCTCGTCTCCACCTCCTATCACCATGTGCAAGCTCCATGAAGGGGTTCTTTGAGCCGAGATAAAATCCTATTTAATTTACATCCATCGATCCTATATTCCACAAAGGAGTGTACAACAAGTCGAGATTAAAAGTAAATCAAAAAGCGCGTCTAAACAATTACCGTATTTAATTATAAAAATTAAATACCAAATTTAGCCTCGTCAATCCGAGGATTCAAATAATATTATACACATGCACACAGAATCACATACACACATATTTAGCCATAATAGTCGGATCTCGTGCCTACAACCAAAGAGTTAGCCTACACACATCCTACTATTATCCGACAAAATAAAATACATGATAAGTGCAAAAATATAACTGAATCCAAAACACACAAAATCGAAAACCATTGGCTCTGATACCAATTGTTGGGTTTCCTCACGAAGATACTGGGTCGCGCATGGGAATCCTCTCCATGTCCACGGATTAAAATTTTTAATCTGAATGAAGAACAATCTCCCAAACGACCGTCTCATCATCGTACTAACCGATTCGAGCGACCGCTTGAACAATCGTGTTGTTCTAACGATCAATCTCGTCCAACCGATTAGCCGTGGAATAGACAATGAGTGGATCGCCGATTTTTGTGTTTATCATCGGGGTCCAAGATTATTATCAACATGAAATAATGAATAATAATCAATCAAGCAATTAATTAAACTAGATCAAGGAAAGGAACTAAAACAAAAGGTTATACCTCTTGTTTACCTCGCGATCTTCTATTGTATGACCCAACCTCTTCTTGGGCATCGTGTGGGCGACGATCTTCCAAGAACCAAAGTCACCAAGGTGTCTTCTCCCTTCTCCCTAGCTTGGCCGAAACCCTAGAAGAGCTCCTTCTTCTTCCCTTTATTGCTGCCGGAACCCTAGCACCGCCGACCACCACAACCACACCTCCTCCTTGTGCTGCCGGCCAAACTCCAATCTTCAAGATTGCGCCGGCAAAGGAGGAAGAGTAGAGGAAGAAGAAGATGAAGAATAAAAGGAGAAAATCCAACTACAAACCCTTCTTCTCCTTTCCTCTACTGCCGGCACCCGACAACTCCAAGAAGGAAATGTTGGGACCTTGACGTACGACTAGAGAGGAGTGAATAGCCGTTCACCCACTTCGATTACAATTTCTTCCTACATGTGTTAGCAAGCGCAAGCGGAAAACTTAACTACAAACTAAAACAATGCTAACACCTTTACGTGGTTCGAAGATGATACTCCTACCCCACGGCTGTCCGTAAGGTGGACGATCCCGGTGCGTCAGTGGATGACTCCCCGAAACACCTCCGGCTAGCTCTTGTCGCTCCTTGTGGGAGGAGAAATCTCGCCACAAACTTTTGATAACTTCTGAGCACTTGTAGGCTACTAACAAGCATTACCTAAGCTTATTTCGCCAAAAACTTTCAGCCAAAAATGAGCTCTCTTAAATAGTGCTCGATGCTGAAAAGACCGTTACCAGTCGACTGGTGCTAAGACCAGTCGACTGGTCCTCTTGAATTCGAATGCCACAGCTCGACGTTTTGAATTTTAGTCGACATCAGTCGACTACACATAGGATCAGTCGACTGATCTTTCTGTGCTCTACATCAGTCGACTGATCCAAGCATTAGTCGATGGCCAACATCCTAAACCTAAGGGTTTTCTTCCCGAGTACAATTCTCTCAGCACTCGAACCCTTACAACTTAGTTGACTTTTCGCCGAGCAGCCTCGACCTGTTGCCTTCAAGCCTTCTTTGACTTTGGCTCTCGTCCCTCGGATACATATGAACTCGCGACTCGTTTCCTCATGCCATTCTTCGCATATGCCTCGAAGTTCGCTTCTCTCGGCTCATCGTCCCTTATTTGTCCATAGTCTCTCAGATGCACACAAGCCCTCGACTTGTCTCCTCATGCCATCCT
This sequence comes from Boesenbergia rotunda, assembly GCA_024364735.1. NCBI lineage: Eukaryota > Viridiplantae > Streptophyta > Magnoliopsida > Zingiberales > Zingiberaceae > Boesenbergia > Boesenbergia rotunda. Next base: position 83,268 of record JAGFNQ010003952.1, on the reverse strand, counting down.
TTGTCGGACCCGAAGATGTCCAACTAAGTCTATGTGTATCCTACAAACCTGCACACTCAAATACACATATTAGATCAACATGGAACCCTAACCTAATCATATTGACATACATATCAAAACCCATGATCTACCCGATCACACTTGGGTTGATTGCACCAACAATCTCCCCCGTTTTGATGTGTGACAACATGTTTAAGTTAGGTACAAAGATAATAATTGAAAATTAAAGACATAGTAAATTAAGAAGCATAAACATGCATCCTCCCCCTTAACCTATGCCTCCACACATAATTTTCAATTTAGCATAACCATAAGTTAAGTTAAAAACTAACTTAAACCTCTCAATTCTCCCCCTTTGACACCATCAAAGGATTGCTCCAAGCAATATTAACCCCTAATATCAATTTGGGACAAGCTTTCATTTCTGAAAGTCCCTGAAATCAGAAACTATAAGCACCAGTCGACTGCGTCAGCTATCAGTCGACTGGTGCCTTCGAACTGCAAACCCACAGAAAGTTTAGTCGACTGTCCCAGGGGGCAGTTGACTGATACAGATCAGTCTGAAACTTCATCTTCTGAGCATAAATTCAGAAATTCCTAACAAATTCCATAAAATTCAAAAAATTCTGAAAATTTTGCAAACATATTTCTTAAGTTGTATTTTAACATAGAAACATACATTTTCATGAAAATAGCAAATATGTTTGACTTTTCGACCAAAACTCAAATCTTTTGAAAACATTCAACTTTGTATCAAACCTACTTCCTAGTTTTGAAACCATGTGTTTTCCAAGTCTATCCCATACTCCTTAAAACACAAAAATGTTTTCAATCCTCCTCCTTTTTCTCATATTAACACTAGAGAAAGAGAATGTGATCATGGCTCCCCCTTTATACCATAATCTCTTGATAGAAGGTATATTGAAATTCATCATATAACCATAAAATCATGTATGCACAACCCACAACTAAAGTAATAATCCTTCATATAAGCAATACTAAATTCATAAGGAACCATAAATAAGTATCACAAAAATCCTCAAGTATTACAATATGAAATATGGTGTTTGAGAGATAATGGAAGAACACGCTCAAGCTAAACACACTCTCAACACCATCACATCCAAAGCAAGCTACAGCTATGCATCATCACCAGGAGGAGGAGGAGGAGGGGCCTGGTACATCAAGTCCCAGCACTACATCATCTTGTACATAGTAGTCTGGCGCTGCTGAAAGCTCTGAATGTCCTGCCTGAGTCCGTGAATATCCCCCTCCAGTCGGGAGAACCACTCCTCTATAATCCCTGCAGGAGCAGCAGCAGGAGCAGCGGCAGGAGCAGCAACCTCCTCATCCTCATCATTAGAGCTACAGGATGAATGGTCATGTCGCCAGACCATCACTCCCTGCTGTCGCTCAATCCCAGCCAAGGAGAGCTGCCGAGAACCTATCTGATCATAGTCCTTGGACAGCTGATGAAACTGACCTCTAGTGATATCAATACCTCTAGATGCAAAGAATTCAGTCAAAATATGAACGAATGACATGTAAATCTTCCAATAGACCTCATGCGAAAAATGCACAATAGACATGAATATATGACGAGCGATGTCGATGTCCAGCCTCCTCTCTAAAGCATACATCATCACTAGGTGGGGTAACCGAATATTGGACCTCCCCTTAGTGACAATGGGTAAAATATAGTCTAGGACAATTTTATAATGGATGTTGCTAACTGCAGTTATTCGCATAGCTACAAAAATATGCTGCAGAGGATGTCGAGGATTATTGAAATAATGGCGGTGGATTTGATCATTGGTCACGTTAGACAATGTTAAAGGCTCAATGACATTTGGGAAGCATGTAAATGGGTTTTACGAAACCTGACACCCTAAGAATGACCCTAACAATGCAGGCGAAAAAGAAATGGTGACTCCCCCTACCATGGACTCATATGTCATGTCATCAGTACTACAGCAGGTGAGATTTGCATAAAATTCTTTGCAGAGGTCAATATTTATGTAATGCTGACAATACAATAATTTCTCCAACCCATAATGAGTGATAATCTCAATGATGTGAGGAGTAATCTCCTAAAAATATAACCGATTGAGATATCAACAATTCATTAAAATAAAGTCAACATTCTAAAATCTTCGTCGGCATGCCTCGGAACGAAACCAAGGTGTCGTAGGATCTATAGGAGGCTGTTGGGACGTTCCCTCACCAACCCTTCATTTTTGCCTAGCCTAAAAATGCAAATACCATATGCATGTACCAGGAATGACCTAATCAAGAAGAAAAACAAGGTAAACAAACAAAATATAGAGAGTTAGTCATGAATCATGGACTAAATGAGAAAAATGAAGTAAACAATTCGTTTCCATTTCTCCATTCGCTGCATGATAGACAATGATCAAACTTGACTCAAGAAAGGGAGCTTTGTTGGAACTTGGATGGCTAGAGAGGGGGGGGGGGTGAATATAGCCAGACACGAATTTCTTACACTTTTGAACTTCTACACTTGAAGATTAGTCGCAGCGGAAGAAATACACAGTATAACAACAGAAACAAAGTGCAGAAACTAAAGACAAATTAAAACGCTAACAAGGATCGTTTACAAGGTTCGGGGATAACTTGCCCCTACTCCTTGGCGTGCCCTTAAGGTGGGCAATCCCTTGATCATCGGCAGATCAAGTCCCGGTGAACACCGGATAAGAAAGAGCCTCCTTCTCGGTGGAGAAACCTCTCCACAGATCTCGCAGATGATTGAACTTGAGTACAAGAGATCACACAAGAAGGAACACTCACAAAGATCTCACAGGAATGCAACAAGATCGCTAAAGCACAAAGCAACAGAGAGCACAACCCCACAGCAAAAACTTCGCACGTTTTTCTGTCTTCCTTGTTCTTGTTGCTCCTCTGCTTCCAGCCTCGACTTAAGCTTCCTCTCACCATCGCAAGCTTCATCAGCATCCACTGAGCCAGCCTGAACCCACTGACCTCCCTGAGCACTCAGTCCACTGAAGACCTCCCCTCCAGTTGAGTCTCCATCAGTCGCCAGCTGCTCCAGTTGCCGTTGAAACCTGAGAAGGAGAAACAAACAAACCTGCTCCAAGGAAAGCATCCCATTGACCCTCCTTGAGTGTTTGAATCACCTGCTATCACCTGCACACTCCCACAGAGGCTTAGCAATGCATATCAAATGAAATCAGCAATGTATCAGAGAATCGGCAGAGAAAACAGACGCGATCAGACACTTCTCACAGCGTATTTAAATTAAAGTTCTGCTCCTGATCGGTCGCCAGACCGATCAGGAAGGACCCTGATCGGTCACCAAACCGATCCAGCAGTCATCTACACACTCCTGATTGGTCCCCAAACCAATCCAGTATTCTGCTGCACACTCCAGATCGGTCCCCAGACCAATCAGGCTGTTCCCTGATCGGTCACCAGACTGATCAGGCCGCTCTCAGACCAATCAGGCTCCATCCTGATCGGTCATAAGGAAATCTCGCGACACTTGATCGTTCACTTAGACCGATCTGAACATTATCCCTGATCGCTCACCAGACCGATTACGAGCCGAGCAGTAAGGTTGCCAAAACCCACTGGATGCTCCCTGATCGGTCACCGGACCGATCAGGAGCAGAGCAGCAGGGGAACTCAACCCACTTGTGAGCTCCCTGATCGGTCACCAGACCGATCAGGAGCCGTTCTGTGAGTGAAACGCATACTCCCCGATCTGTCACCAGACCGATCATTCATCGCTGGATAGGTCACCAGACCGATCCACGAAGGAGCACCGTGCCAACTTCCCTGATCGGTCACTAGATCGATCCAGGGGCTCCAACCTAGCACAACAAGCTAGGGTTTCACCCAACCTAGCCCTCCAAGCTAGGACTTGACCCTCCAAGTCAGGATTTCATCCAACCTAGCCCTCCAAGCTAGGACTTTTCACCTAACCCTCCAAGTTGGGACTTTTCACCTAACCCTCCAAGTTAGGACTTTTCACCTAGCCCTCCAAGCTAGGACTTTTCACCCAACCTTTCAAGTTAGGACTTTTCCAGACCTAGCCCTCCAAGCTAGGACCTGGCTTCACTCACCAGGATTTCATCTAACCTGGCTTCACTCACCAGGACCCGGCTTCACTCACTGGGATTTCAATCACGTGGCTTCACTAACCAGGACCCGGCTTCACTCACCGGGATTTCATCCTAGCTTTACTCACGAGGATTTCCATCACCTGGCTTCACTCACCAGGACCCGTCTTCACTCACAGGGATTTCCATCACCTGGCTTCACTCACCAGGACCCGGCTTCACTCACCGGGATTTCCATCACCTGGCTTCACTCACCAGGACTCGGCTTCCCTCACCGGGATTTTCATCACCTGGCTTCACTCACCAGGACCCGGCTTCACTCACCAGGATTTTAACCAACCTAGCTTCCCAAGCTAGGACCTGGCTTCACTCACCAGGGTTTCATGCCCAGTCCCCGACCAGGGCTTAACCCAAATTTGCTCAATCAAACTTAAATCGTTGTCAACACCAAAACATCAATCGGGCCTGACTGCATCAACAATCTCCCCCTTTTTGTTGTTTGACAATCCGATTTAAGTTTAGGCATTAAATGATCAATTTAAGGCAGTTCAATTATCCTAAGGGAATCAAAATCCTCCCTCTATAATAATCCTAAACTTAATCAACCATTTTCTCTCCCTTGTCAACCATCGAAAAGGGTATGCTTATTAAGTTTGAACATACCTCCCCCTCAAACACGGGTCTCTCCCCAAACCCAAATAATCAAAGTTAAGTTTTGAATTGCACATGAAAATATATACAGAATAATATCATGGTCAAACATGCATATGTTTCATATGACAAGTAAGTCAAAGGATGATTTTAGAATTGCATATGAGAGATATATACCATAAATGTATCATGGCAATAATGTATATGCATCATATGACAACCATTATCCAGTTCCATCATACTGATGATCGATACAGAAAAATTTCTGATGTATCTATGAACGATCAGTTTTCAGAAAAAATTCTGTAATTCTGATTCATTCAAGATCAGACTGCATTAACATTTGGACTTCCATGTGAAGACATATACAGAAGTATATCATTGTCAAATACGTATATGCTTCATAAGACGAGTAAGAAATGCAACTGTATCTGAAACATAGTCCTGATTGGTCTCCGTGACCAACCAGGTTTGTTGATTATGTGATATAGAAGTATATCTGATTAGTCTGGGGAGCGATCAGATTTCAGAAAAATTTCGGAAACTCTGATACATTCCTGATCAGACTGCATTAACAATTGAGAGGACTCTATTGATATTCGTCATTTCAGAAAAATTTCCGAAATACGACATTAAGAACAAGAGTCATGACTCAATAAACCCTTTCTTATGAATTTGAACATCCCAACATAGGTTTGTATCAAATCAGTATTAGGTTTGTTTCACGTATGATCAGCCAAACCTCATTGTAACACTTGATATTTCAGAAAAATTTTCGAGAATCAAGAGTCTCAAAGATTCCTTAGAAATGAATTTGTATTCACTTTGTACCAGGTTTGTACTAATGAATGATCAAGTATGTTTCAATTGTGCTTGGTTTGTATCAGATTTGAGTGTATCAGTATGATCAGGTAATCTGATACAACTTGATGAAATGGGATCGGACTGAGGAGTAGTCTGATACCTCTGATCAGTGTTGATCTGATCGGTCACCGGACCGATCAATATGATTTCTGATCGATCACCAGACCGATCAGGGTGAGTCCTAATCGGTCGGTGAACCGATCAGGTCTGACAAAAGGTTTTTTAGTTTTAGATTTCAGAAACTGATTTCAGCAATTCTGAAATCAGGTTTGTTTCAATTCTTAGCGATTCCCAAACCCCTAATTCAATTGATTTTAATTACTTTGATTCCAAACATGGGGTCCCTTAACCAAGTGTTATTCCATATCAAGAATTAAGAGTTTCTATGAGGAGAAACAACACATGTTTGTATCAATTTTGATGAATACGTTCTAAGTATGAACTTGAGTCCCAAACACAGGTTTATATCAAAGCATGATCAGTGGAAAATCAAACAAGTCATGGAACTTAAAACATCATAACCTATGTGATCATGTTGTTCTTAACCAAAATTAGGTTTGTGCCAATTCCAATGGATGATCAAAATTCTTATTTCACATCATGATCAATTTAAGCTATGTGTTCATATTGTTCTTAATCAAAATGGGTATGCCATAGGTTAATGTTAATCATCCAAACATCAAAGTCATGGCATACTCATCTAGATCCATCTCCAAAATAATAAGGAAATGTTAAGCCTAGGCCTTAAACTCATGTTCTTTGTCTAATCATGTATTGTGAGATTTTCATAGTGATTTTCACAAACCATGTGTTCTTCATGTTGGCATAATACATACAAGAAAATCATGGCATACTTGATCATGGAAGAACTTAAACACTAAAGTAGATTATACCATGACTAAGTACTTTAACACATGAATTCCATAAAAATCACTAGCCAAGGGATTATATTGTCATAAGATCTAAAATAATAGAGCTCAAAGCATTTAATTCGAATTTTCCATAACAATCCATGTGAATGACAATTTTCCTTTGGTCATGGGTTTGGAGCACCAAATATCAACCTCCCATGTTGATAGATGCTCCCCTTCAAATAATGCTTATATAATTCTAAATATTGAGGTTTTAGGTACCCAAATTTTAGGACCTAATGCATCAATAATGAAGGACATAGGCACCCATGCCTTAGTCACTTTCTTTCTAACCTTTTGAACCCTAAAATTATTTTGTGCTCTAAATTAGGTTCATGACATTAAGGATATGACACTAGATTCTTTAGGTTGGTAACCCAAACCAACCTTATTGTAAGCCGCCTTTTGTGAGTTTAAGATCATATCTAGGGTTTTGGAACTTGTTGAAAATTTCTCAAGAATATTCTTGAGGTTTTCAATTTCACCCTTCAAGCCCTTATTTTCATCCTCAAGATTTTTAACATGCAAGTTATCAAGATCCTCATCCTTAGAGGATTTCTCATGAAAATCATTAATATCCTCCCCCCTAGAGGATTTCAATTCTTCTACTTCCAATTTCAACAATTTAACTTTGTTCTTGGATTTTTTAAGCAATCTAGCTAGACATGCAATGGTTCTATAGCACTTATCTAGCTCGGGAGAGATTAACTCTTCATCATCCGAAGATAATGAAGGCGCGGTTGAGGAGCTTGATTCATCTCCACTCTCCTCTTCATTTGAATCCTCTATGGCCATGAGGGCATGGTGATGAGTGTACTTCTCCTCCTTCTCTTCTTCGGATGAACTAGAGGACGATTCATCCCATATGGCCCTCGAGGTCTTCCTTTTCTTCTTTGATTTATCCTTCTTCTTCTTTAACTTCGGGCATTCATCCTTGTAATGTCCTTTCTTGATACACTCATAACAAGTAACATTTGACTTATCAATTTTAACTTCACTCGGGTTACCTTTACCCTTGAGGCGCCGGCTCTTCCTCATCATCCTTCTAACAAAGTTGGCCATCTCGAAGGAAGAAGACCAGCTGCCCTCCTCCTCAGACTCGGATGAGGATGAAGATGAAGAGACTTCCTTCTCCTTCTTCTTCCCCTTGTTGTCACCTGCCACTAAAGCAATACCTTTCTCTTTTGAACTTTTGTTAGAGATCTCATGTAGTTCTATTTCACAAAATAGATCTTCTAACTTAACAAAAGATAAATCCTTGGACACCTTTTAAGCATCCACCATGGATGACCACAAGGTGTTCCTAGGATAAGCATTGAGGACATACCTTATAAGATCTCGGTTCTCTACCTTCTCATTAATGGAGTGGAGACCGTTGAGGATTTCTTTGAATCGCCCATGGAGTGTACTTACAGTTTCATTCTCTTCCATGGATAGATTTTAGAGTTAGCTGAGAAGGAGGTCCTTCTTGGCAGTCCGGGTGTCTTGAGTACCTTCATGGAGCTCAATGATCTTGCTCCATAGGTCTTTAGCACTTGTGAAGGGACCAACCTTGATTATTTGGTCCTTGGTCAACCCGCATTGCAAAGTTACCACCGCTTTCGCATCGACTTCACCTTTCCGGATTTGATCTGCCGACCAACTTGAGAAGTTCATCTCTTTTCCCTCAGCATCTTTAGGAGTGGAAAAACCTTCCTTGACAGCAAACCACATGCTGAGGTTGGTTTTGAGGTAAAACTCCATCTTCGACCTCCAATATGAAAAATCAGGGCCGTCGAAGAGTGGAGGTTGGTTGGTGCTAAACCCTTCTCTTCCCATGGCCATCTTTGTTAGCTCTCGGATGTTAAGCCGTTGAAGTAGAGCCTCAAGTTTTGATACCACTTGTTGGAAATCGGATGGCTAGAGAGGGGGGGGGGTGAATATAGCCAGACACGAATTTCTTGCACTTTTGAACTTCTGCACTTGAAGATTAGTCACAGGAAGAAATACACAGTATAACAACAAAAACAAAGTGTAGAAACTAAAGACAAATCAAAACGCTAACAAGGATCGTTTACAAGGTTCGGGGATAACTTGCCCCTACTCCTTGGCATGCCCTTAAGGTGGGCGATCCCTTGATCGTCGGCAGATCAAGCCCCGGTGAACACCGGATAAGAAAGAGCCTCCTTCTCGGTGGAGAAACCTCTCCACAGATCTCGCAGATGATTGAACTTGAGTACAAGAGATCACACAAGAAGGAACACTCACAAAGATCTCACAGGAATGCAACAAGATCGCTCAAGCACAAAGCAACAGAGAGCACAACCCCACAGCAAAAACTTCACTTGTTTTTCTGTCTTCCTTGTCCTTGTTGCTCCTCTGCTTCCAGCCTCGTCTTAAGCTTTGTCTCACAATCGCAAGCTTCATCAGCATCCACTGAGCCAGCCTGAACCCACTGTCCTCCCTGAGCACTCAGTCCACTGAAGACCTCCTCTCCAGCTGAGTCTCCATCAGTCGCCAGCTGCTCCAGTTGTCGTTGAAACCTGAGAAGGAGAAACAAACAAACCTGCTCCAAGGAAAGCCTCCCATTGGCCCTCCTTGAGTGTTTGAATCACCTGCTATCACCTGCACACTCCCACAGAGGCTTAGCAATGCATATCAGATAAAATCAGCAATGTATCAGAGAATCGGCAGAGAAAACAGACGCGATCAGACACTTCTGACAATGTATTTGAACTAAAATTCTACTCCTGATCGGTCCCTAGACCGATCAGGAAGGACCCTGATCAGTCACCAAACCGATCCAGCATTCTTCTGCACACTCCTGATTGGTCCCTAGACCAATCCAGCATTCTGCTGCACACTCCAGATCGGTCCCCAGACCAATCAGGTTGTTCCCTGATCGGTCACCAGACCAATCAGGCCGCTCTCAGACCAATCAGGCTCCATCCTAATCGGTCATAAGGAAATCTTGCGACACTTGATCGTTCACTTAGACCGATCTGAACAGTATCCCTGATCGGTCACCAGACCGATCAGGAGCCGAGCAGTAAGGTTTCCAAAACCCACTGGATGCTCCCTGATCGGTCACCGGACCGATCAGGAGCAGAGCAGTAGGGGAACTCAACCCACTTGTGAGCTCCCTGATCGGTCACCAGACCGATCAGGAGTCGTTCAGTGAGTGAAACGCATACTCCCTGATCGGTCACCAGACCCATCAGTCATCACTGGATGGTCACCAGAACGATCCACGAAGGAGCACCGTGCCAACTTCCCTGATCGGTCACCAGACTGATCCAGGGGTTCCAACCTAGCACAACAAGCTAGGGTTTCACCCAACCTAGCCCTCCAAGCTAGGACTTGACCCACCAAGTCAGGATTTCATACAACCTGTTAGTAATATGAGAGAAGTGTCCTAAGGCAATCGCCTTATGATTGTAATCATTTACTTTAATAAATGAATATTCACTATTTGAGTATACATGTTCGTGTATTTGATTAAGATCTTAAACTCATTTACTGAATGTCCGCAATACAATTCATAGCATGAGAGAATTTGTGATGAATTCACAACTAGTGATTATCTCTACATGTGCAATTGTGAAGTATTGAAATTGTCCCTAGTCGATGAATTAATAAATACGGACACTATCAATTCTATTGAGACTAACATGGGTTATTCTCTAATCAGCTGATTCTCACTGGCTGGTGACATTGGGATGTCCGGAGATAAACATGAATGCTAGTTAAGGGAACTAGTTCATTGGAGTGACTAGCTGTAAATCTTCATATGGTAATCTACATATATATATGTCAATGAAGTTCTTACTGCAGCTTAAGTGTGATGTTCCTTTGACATGCGGTGTTCAAGTCATCTTAGTCATGAAGACTTATACTTTGACATCTTAAGCAAGCATCTCCAAGGAGGTGTGGACTCAGGATGATTGGGTATAAGCCGAAGTGCCCGAAGATGTATGAACAACCTACAAAGGATTCACCACTCCTTGCGAGGAGACGTATACCCAAGGCCTATCGTCAGATTGTTACTCGAAGCCTCTGGCCAGAGCATCACATGTTCCGAGTATGAATATCTCAGATACATGAGAGTAATTAGAATCCGTTGGACGAGAAAGGCATTACTTGGGCTAGGTGTGACGTAGTCAGCCTAGTGGGGACTGACACACATAGACCGTGTCCTGAACCAAGTGGGTATAAGATGGTGAAGGGAATGAGGCACGATTCATTAGAGCAGCTGAAGGGGTTCAGAATTATTTCTGAGGTCAACCGTTGATCTTTCGATTAATTGGGGATCATGATGTACTACTAGGTTCCACTCATGATCGTTCTATAATTGGTTGATTATAGACGGCTAACATAAATCGAAAGCCTATTTAGTCACACGCACTACGAGTGATCCGAGGGATTTAAAACGAGTTGAAAATTGGATTTTCCGATCAAGAGAGATAAGTCAAATCTGAATTTTTCAGAGACGCATCGGAAGCATAAAATGGCTAAGTCTTTTGAAGACTTACTATACGAATTAAATGAGTTTAATTCGTATAGTTTCGGCTTGGGTTTGGCCGGCCAAAGAGGGACCCCACCCTCTTTGTTTGGCTGGCCACATTAAACGGGGAGAACCGAATTTTTTGGTTCAAATTATAAAATAAACCGCACGTGGTTTGTTTTATAAAATTATGGATAAAGAAATTTATATAAAGAAATTTATATAAAGAGATTTATTTTTCATGGAAATTAAAATGAACCTTGGATTGGTTTATTTTATTTTATAAAATCAGTAAAGGATTGATTTACCATGATAAAGAAATTTATATAAAGAAATTTCTTTCCATAATAAAAGGGGAGATATGGTTGTTTTTATTATAAATTAAGTTATAATAAAAACTTGGCATAATGGAATAATTCATAGAAAAATTTATAAGATAACTTTCTTATGAAAATTTATTCCGTTAAAAGGAGACTTGGCGATTAAGAGACCACTATATAAAGGTACCAAGGCAAGGCTTGGAAATCAATCTAAGAGATCTAGAAATAAGCCCTCTCTCTCTCCATCTAATAAGCCCTCCTCTAGTGCCGCCGGCCCTAAAAGGAGGACCCCTTTGTTGCCGTGAGCTTCATCCACCAAGCAGCTGCCGAAGAAGAAGAAGAAGCGGGCACAACTTCTTCCTTCCTCCCAGAATCTTAATTCCATTCTTCGTTTGGTGGTTAGTCTTCCCATCTCTCTCTTGGTATTCTTGTCTCGCCTTTGGAGAATCTAGTAGTTCTTGTCGGCATGAAACTCGTGGCTTTGCGAAGTCATCCCGAAGAAAACTCGGCGTGGACGCGAATAGAGGCGGAGCTTCCAAGGGACGCTACGGTTGGATCTCGTCCCTTTCTACGAGTTACGCGAGGTATTAGGTAAATTAGTTTACTTTCTGTAAAATTTTAAATGTATGATCATGTCTCCACAACATATGGTTGCATGCTAGATACGTGGTTAAAATAATTTGAGAAATTATTTATGCTAAACCTTCCGTTGCACGTAATTAAATTTTAAAATTATGAACCCGTATCCATGTCAACATGCACCCGGTCCCAACACAACCTAGCCCTCCAAGCTAGGACTTTTCACCTAACCCTCCACGTTGGGACTTTTCACCTAACCCTCCAAGTTAGGACTTTTCACCTAGCCCTCCAAGCTAGGACTTTTCACCCAACCATTCAAGTTAGGACTTTTCCACACCTAGCCCTCCAAGCTAGGAACTGGCTTCACTCACCAGGATTTCATCTAACCTAGCTTCACTCACCAGGACCCAGCTTCACTCACTGGGATTTCAATCACCTGGCTTCACTCACCAGGACCTGGCTTCACTCACCGGGATTTCAACCTAGCTTCACTCACTAGGATTTCCATCACCTGGCTTCACTCACCAGGACACGGCTTCAGTCATCGGGATTTCCATCACCTGGCTTCACTCACCAGGACCCGGCTTCACTCACCGGGATTTCTATCACCTGGCTTCACTCACCGGGATTTCTATCACTTGGCTTCACTCACCAGGACCCGGCTTCACTCACCGAGATTTCCATCACCTGGATTCACTCACCAGGACCCGACTTCACTCTCCGAGATTTTAACCAACCTAGCTTCCCAAGCTAGGACCTGGCTTCACTCACCAGGGTTTCATGCCCAGTCCCCGACCAGGACTTAACCCCAATTCGCTCAACCAAACTTAAATCGTTGTCAACACCAAAACAACAATCGGACCAGACTCCATCAACAAGCTTCTCTTGCCCTAGGTTCGGATCTAAGGTGGAGGAAGGCTAGAAACAAGATTTCAGGACCTTGGGAAGCCTCGGAGTAGCTGGAGAGATCGAGGGAGAGGAGTGGCAATAAGGGGCGGTGCTGAAACCCTAGGTTCGGCCGCTCCCGCGCGGGCTGTTCTTTTAAAGATTTGCTGCATCAGTCGACTGGCCCCCCTGGTCCAGTCGACTGATAGAGGATCAGTCGACTGATGCATTGAAGTCCCTATTTTCTGCACTGAACTGCACCAGTCGACTCCCCCCTGTACTAGTCGACTGGTACCTTACATTTTTAGTATTTCTGACCAAATTTCAGATATGCATTACTAATTCCATAGATCTTCAAAAATTTTCAAAATTTGTGGAGAGATTTGTGACACCCATGTCTACTTGGGAAAAATACGTTTGAAAATGAATCTATCACTAATCCCAAGATTGACACAACACTCAAAACTATCTAAGTGGTTTAATTTAACCTTGATCTAAAGTCCTAGTTTTGGCTTCCCCTTGATGTCTCTGCCCACATAATTTCACAATGCATCCCTAGCATTGGTGTATATGGCATCTACACATTACCAACTAGTTTTCATACAATATGGTTCCAATGTCATATTTTCATGCATGTAACTCACTTTTGATATGCCAAATCTCTAGGATTAAGACTCAAATTTGTCTCTAAATCCTTTAGCACATTCTACAACCCATCTAGTCTTCCTGAAAAAAATCCTCCTATGATCCATTAACCATGGGCCCCAACTTGACTCCTAGAGCTCCCCCTTGAGTTCTTAGCCTTAGTCACCTTCCTAGGTGACTCATCTATAATGTCAAGGCCACATCGGTGTACTTCCGGTACTTCTTGACCTATAACCCTAACCTTCTTAACTTTAGACACCTTGTCCTTGGTTAAGTTCTTCTTCTTCCCTTTAAATGGCTTTCGCTTTCTATTTTTGGCCTTCCCCTTACTATAGTCATATTACATCCTTGCATATGACTTTTCAATAGCATTTGATCTCATAGATCGGTATCCTAGACCCGATCTATCATTGTCGGGGTTTTGATTACTCAACCCCATGCCTAAACCCTTAGATCCAATAATGAATCTATCTAGGATTTTCTTTAATTTATCAAGCTTTGCCCTCAATGCTTGATTTTCCCTCTCTAGGTTCTTAACCTTAGCATCACCATGCCCATCTTGGACATTTCTAGATCTACCCATTTGTCTAGGCATGTGTCTCCCTTTCTTTGGATTAATGCCTTGGTCTTTAGGACTAAAGATTCTAGGTTTATTATGATACATGAATTCCCTAGGATTTTGATATACAACATTAACCCTATTTTTATCATAATATCTAAAACCAAAATTATGCATAGGTAAATAATTTTCATTATTTCTAACATGCATGGAGGAATTTGAAAAATGCTTAAAGTTAGGAATTACCTCCCTTATCCTTGTAGCTCCCCCTTGATGTGAGTTTTTCTTCTTCTCTTTCTTCTCCCACTTCCTCAAATGCTCCAATTTCTTGAATTCTCCTTTCCTTAAGCATTTGGTGTGATAGTGACCAAGCTCACCACACGTGAAACACCTAATGTGCTTCTTCTCCTTCTTTTTTTTTTTTTTTAAAGAAGAAGAATTTTATTTCAAGAGAAGGAAAATCCGTATTAGAAGGGGGACCAGATCTTCTCCTTCTTTTCCCTACAACCCATGTTAGATTTTAAAGACATTGACTTGGGTTTAGGGTTTACCTCCTTTTTACCTAATGGACACTTGTCCTTGTTGTGTCCCTTATTGTTGCACCCAAAGCAAATAATGTGGTCTTTTGACTTTGCTCTAGTGGAGGAGGATGCTTCTTCTTGCTCTGGTATTGACGATGGTCTCTCCTCCCCCTCAATCACTGAAGTAGATGTCAGACCTTGGATGGCTATAGAGGGGGGGGGGTTGAATGTAGCCAGACAGACCGATTAGGAGCCGATCAGTAGGTCTGCCAAAGTTACTGGAAGCTCCCTGATCGGTCACTAGACCGATAAGACATCGCTGGATCGATAACCGGACCGATCCACGAGGGAACTTCGTGCCAACTTCCCTGATCGGTCACCAGACCGATCTGGGCATGACCAAACCCACTCTTAGTCGAGAGAACCAGCCTCCGGCCCATCTCCGATTCGTGCTTGATCCCTCTGATGAAGACTCCATGCCCAGCTTTACTCACCGGGACTTCAGTCAACCTGGCTTCACTCACCAGGACCCGGCTTCACTCACCGGGATTTCCAAACACCTAACCCTCAAAGTTAGGACTTTTCACACCTAGCCCTCCAAGCTAGGATTTTTCACACCTAACCCTCCAGGTTAGGACTTTTCCACACCTAGCCCTCCAAGCTAGGATTTTTCCACACCTAACCCTCCAGGTTAGGATTTTCCAACACCTAGCCCTCCAAGCTAGGATTTCATCCAACCTAGTCCCACTAGGTATGCCTAGTCCATGACCAGGACTTAATCATAATCGTCTAATCAACCTAAACTAAAATCAGTGTTAACACCAAAACAACAATCAGGGTCAGACTGCATCAACAATCTCCCCCTTTTTGTTGTTTGACAACCCGATTTTAAGTTTAGGGATTTGAATCCAATAGTCTCAAATCTCAGAATTGTAGGAGAATCAGGATCCTCCCCCTACAACCATTAAACTCATAATCGTCCTAAACTTAACCAACCTCACTCTCCCCCTTTGTCAAACACCGAAAAGGGTGTAGACAGGTTGTTAAGTTTAAACATACTCCCCCTCAACCCTAGGGGTGTCCCAGAACAACATAAGATTTGACTTAATTTTGAAAGCATATGAAACATATATGATAAATGTAAGTCATGACAATGCAATCATATGTATCATATCAACATGGCATCATAAGCATAATCATAGCAACGCATAATGAGGCATAATGTCAGATGAATGAAGCATAGGCAAAATCTAGTCATAGAAGTAAGGCATAAAACATAGCCTGAACAGTCAAGTGCATCAGATGCATCACATAGCATCGAAGTCAAAGCAAATACAACACAAACACTATAAAGGTCAACATCATCAATGCACAGTGGGATCATCATCAGACGTATCAACAATATAAATCAAATCCCCTGGTAGAGTGCTGCTAGAGGGTGAAGCGTCAGGAAATGTATGCAGGTACCACTCTTCATACCATATCACCTGCAGTGAGCAGATCTCAGAAACATCGGACTCCAATCTATGAAGTCGGCGATCGATGGATCGAAACTCTGAGCTGACCTCCTGTTGCCAGAGCTCGGAAATATGTAACTCGTGTTGCATCGTCCGCTCCAGCTCCGCAACTTGCCAGCGAAGATCTGGATCCGGCTCATAGGGACCCTCAGCAGCGGCGGGCGGCTCCTGATCAAGGTCTGCCCCAGGTAACTCCCCGACACGCCTCCTATCCTTCCACCGCAGTCCTCGCGGTCCGACAACAATTCTGGACTGGGCCAACATGCGTCGATCAAGTCGACAGTCCTGTCGAACCATGGGTACGATGCTGTCCTGTGAGACGTCGATACCAACCGACTGCAGCCAGGCAGTAATGATATGTCCAAATGGCATGTAAACTGTCTGGTCGTACATCTGACTGTAGACAATGATGGAGATGTAGATAGTCGACACTATATCAAAGTCTAACTGCTGATGCATCCCGTAGAGCACCAAGTAGTGAAATGAGTGAATCTCATCTAAGTGCTTCGAAGTAGTAGGGATGAGACAGTTAGTGATGATCTTAAACAAGACATAATCAACACGGGAATGACGGAGCGCAGCAAATGTGGGGAAATCACTGGTGGGTTTACCAGGACCACTTGGCCTGGGATGGCCAAAAAAAATACTCATGGATGGAGTCAGGTGTGACTCCATCGAAGGGAATTGGTAGAGGATTCGGAAGAAAAGGATAGAGAGGAAACTCATGATCCGAACGTCGACAATCAAGGAATGCAGTGAAGGCTGATCTGTTAAAATCGAGGTCGATACTGTCGACACGGGTCTTCCATCCCGAACCCTCGCCACTGACCATGTTGTTATAGAATTCAGAGACCAAATCAAAGTTGATTGGCCTCTCAAGGAAAAGAATGGATTGAAGTTCATAATGTTCAATGATCTGTCGTACTGTTGGACAATGTTCGTAAATGAAGGTTTGGTCCACAGTCCGACATGGCATGAGTTTGAAAGTGTGCCATTGAAAGTCTAGAGCGTAATGAATATTTTGAAATCGAGTATGAGGGGGTGGTTGAGAGTTTGAAGAGGATGAAGGGCCTTTGCCCTTTGAGCTTTCCTCAACGGGTTCTTTGCCCTTAGATGATTTTCTAATGGGTTTGAATAGATCATGACAACAATTTGAATCAAATAAAGTGAAACAAGTGAATATGATCATGACACAAGAACGAAATATGACACACGATGGAATGGGTTTTAATCAAAGAACCAAGATTTGATCACGGGAAGACACACACGACACACCCCAAAAGGAAACCCCAAGAACAAACATCACAGTTAGTTCACCACATATTATGATATCTGAAGGGTGCAACAAAATGAAAGAAAGAAACCCTTACTTAGGTGCCATTTGTCGAGTTGAATGGAGAAAACACTCTCTGAAACTTGCGCAAGAGAGAATCGCCACGCCGGAGACAAGCTTGCTGCTTGAAGTTGTTGAGAACACCAACAGCAAGAAGAAGAACTCCCACGCACGGGGAGAAGTGGAACTCACACGCAAGGAAGAAGGAGACGCAGGAAGATCTCACGCACAGGACGAGGATGTGCAAGAAATGAGTTTCGGCGCTAGGGCTTGAGAGATGAGGGGTTTAGGAGGAATTAATCGGTTAGTGGATCAGTCCACCAACCGCAATTTAATGCGATCTGGGAGCGCCCAGACCGATCAGACACCAACTTGATCGAACTGGCCTGGTCCTGATCGGTCGGGGTGACCGATCAGGCAGGCTCCTGATCGATCGGCTGAACGATCAGGAAGCGAACAGTAGGTTTGGAGGTTTTTCTGTGAGCCCCCTGATCGGTCTGTGGACCGATCACCATAGAGTGCCAGATCGGTTCGGGGACCGATCCAGACCAACACAGAATGTTTGGTCAATTTTCGCGAAGGGTTCTGTGACCTCTCTGATCGGTCTGTGGACCGATCACCACAGGAGGGGTCCAGATCGGTCCGGGGACCGATCTGCCCTACGCCTGATCTGTCCGGTGACCGATCAGGCTTCCTGGTATTTCCTGATACGATCTGAAACTTTTAGTTTCAGACTTCCAAACGATTTCTGAAAGGATCTGATGAAGTTTATCAATCTTGGAAGTGATCCCTTGACTATAATTGATCCCTAAACAAGGATCAAAGGTCCTTATGGTTTTGATAAATCACTTTGTTCCACCCAAGTGGAGTCAAACTCAATCAACAAACATTCAATCAATTTCAAGCAAGTTTGTACCAAATTCAAGTCTCCAATCAAGTTTCCTTGATTGGAATGTCCAAGTATGATTATTGTTCCAAGTACACATATGTTATGCATTGGTATTCCCCATACATGGTCACCAAAGTGATTTTTATCTCGTCAACCTAATTTCTCAAGGGATGCATTGACATTTTAAGAAATTAAGTTGATCCTAACATCTCACCCTATTTCTAGCAAACAAAAACATTTTGTTGAACCTTATAGTTTGTGTGAGATGTCCCCAAGTTACCCAATTGTTTCCAACAATTTGAATTGATCATGAAAGGTTTTGAATACTTTTTAGTCCTATGAAGCACGACACATTCCCAACTCCCTTCTTAAGAAGCTAAACTCATTCTCGGGGAGTGGTTTAGTGAAAATGTCAGCTAGGTTTGATTTGGACTCTACATGAGGGAGTACAATATCTCCTCTAGCTACATGATCTCTAATGAAGTGGTGACGCACTTCAATATGTTTGGTTCTAGAGTGATGGACTGTATTCTTGGTTAGGTTAATTGTGCTAATGTTGTCATACAACACTTGCACACCCTTATAGCTTAATCCATAGTCCTCTAGAGTATGTATCATCCACAACAATTGTGACACACTCTCTCCCATGGCGATATACTATGCCTCGGTCGTGGAGAGAGCAACACAATGTTGCTTTCGACTTGACCAACTTACTAGAGATCATCCTAGGAATTGGCAACCCCCACTTGTGCTTTTCCGATCCAACTTGCACCTAGCATTGTCGGAATCAGTATAGCCAATTAGGTCAAAAGACTCGGTACGGGGTACCAAATGATGGAACTCGGATGGCTAGAGAGGGGGGGTGAATATAGCTAGACACAATCTTTTACAGCTTTTAGGTTTTCTGCACTTCAAGGTTAGTAGCACAGCGGAAGACAAAAACAAAACCAGAAATGAAGCACAAACCTAATACACTAACAAGAGGATATATTAGGTTCAGGGATAACTTGCCCCTACTCCTTGGCGTGCCCATAAGGTGTGCGATCCCTTGATCATCGGCAGATCAAGCCCCGGAAAATCCAGATAGATGAATCCTCCTTCTCGGTGGAGTAACCTCTCCACAGTATGTCTCAACAACACAGGATAGGAAATCAAAGTACAGAGACACAACCACACTTACAGAGCACAAGGAGAATCGTCTACAAGGCGATACTTACAACCTAGCACACCCATGGCAAGAGCCTTCTCTCAGCTCTCCCTCGTCTGTTTGTTGATCGCCCTTGCAACGCTTCCAAGTACTTCAGTCGCAGCCAACAGATTGCAAGAGTTTCTTCTCTGGCTCCAAGCTCTCAGAATTCAACGTATCAGAGTGTATGCAAGGGTTCCAAGACTCAGAGTGATTGCTAAGGATGGATCAAGTGTGGCTGCTACTTGAGAACTCCCTTCTCTTCATCGCCAGCCCACACTTATCCCAGCTGCCCAAACGCCAGGTCACAGACTCTCCACTCAGCTCCTAGCTGCCCACCTGCAACTACCCAACTATCTCTGACCTCCACTGGACTCTCTGAACTCTCCTCAGTCGAGCCCCAACCCCAGGTCAGCTTCCAGCCGTTGGCAGCAGCGCCTGTTGCAACCTGCGATGGAAACCTGCCAAACCTGCTCAACGGAAAGCCTCCCATTGACCCTCCGTGAGTGTTTGAATCCATCCCTGTAAGGCCTGCACACTCCAACAGAAGCTTAGCAATGCATATCAAAACATATCAGCAGTGTATTAGAGAATCGGCAGCAATCAGAGCTTCTGACAGCGTATTCGAATTAAAGTTCTTCTCCTGATCGGTCGCCAGACCGATCAGGAAGGACCTTGATCGGTCACCAGACCGATCTAGCAGCCATCTGCACACTCCTGATTGGTCCCCAGACCAATCCAGCATTCTGCTGCACACTCCAGATCGGTCCCCAGACCAATCAGGCTGTGCCCTGATCGGTCACCAGACCGATCAGGCTGCTTCCAGACCAATCAGGCTCCATCCTAATTGGTTATAAGGAGAATCTCGCGACACTTGATCGTTCTCTAGGCCGATCTGAACAGTATCCCTGATCAATCACCAGACCGATCAGGAGTCGAGCAGTAAGGTTCCCAAAACACACTGTATGACCCCTGATCGGTCACCAGACCGATCAGGAGCAGAGCAGTAAGGAAATTGCATACTCCCTGATCGGTCACCAGACCGATCAGGAGTCGAGCAGTGGGGTTCCAAACTCACTGTATGCTTCCTGATCGGTCACCAGACCGATCCATGAGGGAACTCTGTGCCAAACTCCCTGCTCGGTCACCAGACCGATCCAGGAAGAGCCAAAACCACTCCAAGTCAAGAGAACAAGCCTCCAGACCTTCTCTGACTCGTGCTTGGTCCACCGGACCAAGACTCCATGCCCAGCTTCACTCACCGGGGCTTCATTCTACCTAGCTTCACTCACTAGGACCTAGCTTCACTCACCAGGGTTTCGGTCACCCGACTTCACTCACCGGGACCCGACTTCACTCACCGAGATTTTAACCTAGCTTCACTCACTAGGATTTCAATAACCTGGCTTCACTCACCAGGACCAGGCTTCACTCACCGGGATTTCAACCTATCTTCACTCACTAGGATTTCCATCACCTGGCTTCACTCACCAGGACCCGGCTTCACTCACCGGGATTTCTATTACCTGGCTTCACTAACCAGGACCCGACTTCACTTACCGGGATTTCCATCACCTAACCCTCCGAGTTAGGAATTTTCACACCTAGCCCTCCAAGCTAGGACTCTTCACCTAACCCTTCAAGTTAGGACTTTTCACCTAGCCCTCCAAGCTAGGACTTTTCACCCAACTCTCCAAGTTAGGACTTCGTGCCCAGTCCACGACTAGGACTTAATTCCCATGCGTTTAACCAGACATAAATCAAAACTTAAATCGGTGTCAACACCAAAACAACAATCAGGGTTAAACTGCATCAACAATCTCCCCCTTTTTGTTGTTTGACAACCCGATTTAAGTTTAGACATTGATGATCAATTGAAGGCAGTTCAATTATCATAAGGGAATCAAAATGCTCCCCCTTTAATAACTCTAAACTTAATCAATCATTTTCTCCCCCTTGTCAAACATCGAAAAGGGTATGGTTATTAAGTTTGAACATACCTCCCCCTCAAACACGGGTCTCTCCCCAAACCTAAAATAATCAAAGGTAAATTTTGAATTTCACATGAAAACATATACGGAATAATATCATGGTCAAACGTGTATATGCTTTGTATGACAAGTAAGTCAAAGGATGATTTTGGAATTGCATATGAGAGGCATATACCATAAATGTATCATGGCAACAATGTATATGCATCATATGACAACAATTATCACAGTTCCATTAGACTGATAATCGATACAGAAAAATTTCTGATTTATCTATGAACGATCAATTTTCAGAAAAATTTCTGTAATTCTGATTCGTTCAAGATCGGACTGCATTAACACTTGGACTTCCATGTGAAGACATATACAGAAGTATATCATGGTCAAATACGTATATGCTTCATAGGACGAGTAAGGAATGCAACTGTATATGAAACATAGTCCTGATTGGTCTCCGTGACCAACCAGGTCTATTGATTACGTGATACAGAAGTATATCTGATTAGTCTAGGGAGCGATCAGATTTCAGAAAAATTTCGGAAACTCTGATACGTTCCTGATCAGACTGCATTAACAATTTACATTCCATAACAGGGTGTAGACTCTATTAATATTCGACATTCCAGAAACATTTCTGGAACACGACATTAAAAATAAGAGTCATGACTCAACAAACCCTTTCTTATGAATTTGTACATTCCAACATAGGTTTGTATCAAATCAATATTAAGTTCAGTATGAGTAGCCAAATTTCATTGTAACACTTGATATTTCAGAAAAATTTCCGAGAATCAATGGTCTTTAAAATTCCTTAGAAATGAATCTGTATTCACTTACTACCAGGTTTGTACCAATGAATGATCAAGTATGTTTCAATTATACTTGGTTTGTATCAGATTTGTGTGTATCAGTATGATCAGGTAATCTGATACAACTTGATGAAATGGGATCAGACTGAGGAGTAGTCTGATACCTCTGATCAGTGTTGATCTGATTGGTCACCGCACCGATCAATATGATTCCTGATCGGTCACCAGACCGATCAGGGTGAGTCATGATCGGTCGGTGGACCGATCAGGTCTGACACAGACTGTTTTCTGAACCTGATCAGTTTCAGAAATAGATTTGTTTCAACCCTTAACCATTCTCAGACCCTAATTCAATTAGATTTAATCCATTTGATCCTAATCATGGGGTCCCTTAACCAAAAAGTATATTTTCATATCAAAGAATTTCTATGGATTAAAAAAAATGATCCTAAAATAGATTTGTATCAAAACATCATTAATATGCTCTAAGCATGATCATTATGTGCTAAGCATGAACTTGAGTATCAAAAACAGGTTTGTATCAAAGCATGATCAGTGGGAACAACAAACAAGTCATGAAATTTGAGTTTGATACAAAGAAGACATTAACCCTATACCTTAAGCTCATGTTCTTGTTTATCAAAGCCTTATGAGTGACTCGTTCAAACAAAACAATGAGGAAGTTGAGACGTAATGTGATCATGAAATTTTCATGCCGTAGATTATTATTAATAACACATACATTAAAGTCATGACATACTCAACTAGGTTTATCTCAAACATAAGAACACTTAAGCCTAAGATATATCATGTGTTATTACAAATATTTTGGCTAACTTCTAGATTTACGGTGAACTATGGAGTTCAATCCAAATCATGGCATATTGAAGCTAAACCTCATGGATTGGATTGAAAAGTCATACTTCGAAGTGTGTATTACAGTCATGGTTCCAACCGATTTGAAATCAAGTTTGAATTAGGCTTCCAAAGCCGGTATGCATGCAATCATTTGAATAGAAAATTCATAGACATGGATAGCACACATGATGAATGCATAATTCGATTTTGTAAATATGAACTAGACAGCTCCTTCTTTGTTTTGGAAGCAAACTTGATCATGGAAGAATTTTAATACTAAAGTAGATCATACTTAAGCATGATTAAGCTCTTTGACACATGAATTCCATAAAAATTACTAGCCAAGGGATTACATTGTAATAAGAACAAAAACAATGGGGATCAAATTATCTAATTTGAATTTTCCATAGCTAATCATGTGTATAACAATTTTTCCTAACCATGAATTTGGAGCACCCATTATCAACAACCCATGTTGATAGATGCTTCCCCTCAATCTAAGCTATACAATTCTAAAGATAGAGGATTTAGGTACCCAAATTTTGGGACCTAAGGCATCAATAATGAAGGACTTAGGCACCCATGCCTTAGTCACTTTCTTTCTAACCTTTTAAACCCTAGAATTATTTTGTGCTCTAAATTGGGTTCTTGACATTAAGGATATGACACTAGATTCATTAGGTTGGTAACCCAAACCAACCTTATTGTAAGCCGCCTTTTGTGAGTTTAAGATCATATCTAGGGTTTTGGAACTTGTTGAAAATTTCTCAAGAATATTCTTGAGGTTTTCAATTTCACCCTTCAAGCCCTTATTTTCATCCTCAAGATTTTTAACATGCAAGTTATCAAGATCCTCATCCTTAGAGGATTTCTCATGAAAATCATTAATATCCTCCCCCCTAGAGGATTTCAATTCTTCTACTTCCAATTTCAACAATTTAACTTTGTTCTTGGATTTTTTAAGCAATCTAGCTAGACATGCAATGGTTCTATAGCACTTATCTAGCTCGGGAGAGATTAACTCTTCATCATCCGAAGATAATGAAGGCGCGGTTGAGGAGCTTGATTCATCTCCACTCTCCTCTTCATTTGAATCCTCTATGGCCATGAGGGCATGGTGATGAGTGTACTTCTCCTCCTTCTCTTCTTCGGATGAACTAGAGGACGATTCATCCCATGTGGCCCTCGAGGTCTTCCTTTTCTTCTTTGATTTATCCTTCTTCTTCTTTAACTTCGGGCATTCATCCTTGTAATGTCCTTTCTTGATACACTCATAACAAGTAACATTTGACTTATCAATTTTAACTTCACTCGGGTTACCTTTACCCTTGAGGCGCCGGCTCTTCCTCATCATCCTTCTAACAAAGTTGGCCATCTCGGAGGAAGAAGACCAGCTGCCCTCCTCCTTGGACTCGGATGAGGATGAAGATGAAGAGACTTCCTTCTCCTTCTTCTTCCCCTTGTTGTCACCTGCCACTAAAGCAATACCTCTCTCTTTTGAACTCTTGTTAGAGATCTCATGTAGTTCTATTTCACAAAATAGATCTTCTAACTTAACAAAAGATAAATCCTTGGACACCTTGTAAGTATCCACCATGGATGACCACAAGGCGTTCCTAGGAAAAGCTTTGAGGGCATACCTTATAAGATCTCGGTTCTCTACCTTCTCATTAATGGAGTGGATACCATTGAGGATTTCTTTGAATCGTCCATGGAGTGCACTTACAGTTTCATTCTCTTCTATGGACAGATTTTGGAGTTGGCTGAGAAGGAGGTCCTTCTTGGCAGTCCGGGTGTCTTGAGTGCCTTCATGGAGCTCAATGATCTTGCTCCATAGGTCTTTAGCACTTGTGAAGGGACCAACCTTGATTATTTGGTCCTTGGTCAACCCGCATTGCAAAGTTACCACCGCTTTCGCATCGGCTTCATCTTTCCGGATTTGATCTGCCGACCAACTTGAGAAGTTCATCTCTTTTCCCTCAGCATCTTTAGGAGTGGAAAAACCTTCCTTGACAGCAAACCACATGCTGAGGTTGGTTTTGAGGTAAAACTCCATCTTCGACCTCCAATATAAAAAATTAGTGTCGTCGAAGAGTGGAGGTCGGTTGGTGCTAAACCCTTCTCTTCCCATGGCCATCTTTGTTAGCTCTCGGATGTTAAGCCATTGAAGTAGAGCCCCAAGCTCTGATACCACTTGTTGCAACTCGGATGGCTAGAGAGGGGGGGGGGGTGAATATATCCAAACACAATCTTTTACAACTTTTAGGTTTTCTGCACTTCAAGGTCAGTAGCACAGCGGGAGACAAAAACAAAACCAGAAATGAAGCACAAACCTAATACGCTAACAAGAGGATATACATGGTTTGGCGATAACTTGCCCCTACTCCTTGGCGTGCCTGTAAGGTGGGCGATCCCTTGATCGTCGACAGATCAAGCCCCGGAAAATCCGGATAGATGAATCCTCCTTCTCGGTGGAGTAACCTCTCCACAATATGTCTCAACAACACAGGATAGGAAATCAAAGTACAGAGACACAATCACACTTACAAAGCACAAGGAGAAACGTCTACAAGGCGATACTCACAACCCAGCACACCCACGGCAAGAGCCTTCACTCAGCTCTCCCTCGTCTGCTTGTTGATCGCCCTTGCAACGCTTCCAAGTACTTCAGTCGCAGCCAATAGATTGCAAGAGTTTCTTCACTGGCTCCAAGCTCTCAGGATTCAACGTATCAGAGTGTATGTAAGAGCTTCAAGACTCAGAGTGATTGCTAAGGATGGATCAAGTGTTGCTGCTTCTTGAGAACTCCCTTCTCTTCATCGCCAGCCCACACTTATCCCAGCTGCCGAAACGCCAGGTCACAGCTGCTCCACTCAGCTCCCAGCTGCCCACCTGCAACTGCCCAGCTATCTCTGACCTTCTCTGGACTCACTGAACTCTCCTCAGTCGAGCCCTAGCCCCAGGTCAGCTTCCAGTCGTTGCCAGCAGCGCCCGTTGCAACCTGCGATGGAAACCTGCCAAACCAGCTCAACGGAAAGCCTCCCATTGACCCTCCGTGAGTGTTTGAATCCATCCTTGTAAGGCCTGAACACTCCAACATAAGTTTAGCAATGCATATCAAAACATATCAGCAGTGTATCAGAGAATCAGCAGCGATCAGAGCTTTTGACAGTGTATATGAATTAAAGTTCTGCTCCTGATCGGTCCCCAGACCGATCAGGAAGGACCCTGATCGGCCACCAGACCGATCCATCAGTCTTCTGCTTACTCTTGATTGATCCCCAGACCAATCCAAAATTCTGCTGCACACTCTAGATCGGTCCCCAGACCAATCAGGCTGTGCCCTGATCAGTCACTAGACTGATCAGGCTGCTTCCATACTAATCAGGCTCCATCCTGATTGGTCATAAGGAGAATCTCGCGACATTTGATCGTTCTCTAGACCGATCTGAACAGTATTCCTGATCGGTCACCAGACCGATCAGGAGTCGAGCTGTAAGGAAACTGCATACTCTCTGATCGGTCACCAGACCGATCAGGAGCCGAGCAGTGGGGTTCCAAACTCACTGTATGCTTCCTGATCGGTCATCAGACCGATCAGTCATTTCTAGATCGGTCACCAGACCGATCCATGAGGGAACTCCGTACCAAACTCCCTGATCGGTCACCAGACCGATCCAGGAAGAGCCAAACCCACTCCAAGTCAAGAGAACAAGCCTCCAGCCCTTCTCTGACTCGTGCTTGGTCCACCGGACCAAGACACCATGCCCATCTTCACTCACCGGGGCTTCATTCAACCTAGCTTCACTCACTAGGACCTAGCTTCACTCACCAGGGTTTCGGTCACCCGGCTTCACTCACCGGGACCCGACTTCACTCACCGGGATTTCAACCTAGCTTCACTCACTAGGATTTCCATCACCTGGCTTCACTCACCAGGACCCGGCTTCACTCACTGGGATTTCCATCACCTGGCTTCACTAACCAGGACCCGGCTTCACTCACCGGGATTTCCATCACCTGGCTTCACTCACCAGGACCCGGCTTCACTCACCGGGATTTCCATCACCTGACCCTCCGAGTTAGGAATTTTCACACCTAGCCCTCCAAGCTAGGACTCTTCACCTAACCCTTCAAGTTAGGACTTTTCACCTAGCCCTCCAAGCTAGGACTTTTCACCCAACTCTCCAAGTTAGGACTTCGTGCCCAGTCCGTGACTAGGACTTAATCCTCATTTATTTAACCAGGCTTAAATCAAAACTTAAATTGGTGTCAACACCAAAACAACAATCAGGGTTAGACTGCATCAACACCAAAGATCAACTCCAATTGTGCCCTTAAGGTATCTCAAAATTCGTTTAACCGTAATTAGATGACATTCCTTAGCACAATCTTGATACCTAGCGCACATACCCATAACAAAGAGTATATCAGGTCGACTAGCTGTGAGGTATAGCAGACTACCTATCATGCTCCGGTATTGAGTCAAATCAACAGGTTTACCACTCTCATCATTGTCTAATCTTGTGTTCGTTGCCATGGGAGTGGTTACCTCTTTTGAATCACTCATGTTTAATTTTCGGAGCATCTCTTGAGTATACTTTGATTGGTGCACATTGATTCCGTCACGTGTTTGCTTGATTTCAAGTCCAAGGAAGAAAGTCAACTCTCCCGCTAGACTCATCTCAAATTCACTCTCTATGTGTCCAATAAACTCATTTAAATAGCCCTTGTTGTTTGAGCCACAAATAATGTCATCGACATATACTTGGGCTACAAATATATTGTCACCATCTCTACGTAGAAATAGTGTAGGGTCTATTTGGCCTCTCACAAAGCCTTTTTCATCTAGAAATGTCGACAACCGCTCATACCAAGCTCGGGGAGCTTGTTTAAGGCCATAAAGTGCCTTTTTGAGCTTGAACACGTGGTTTGGGAACTCGGTACTCTCAAACCCCGGAGGTTGTTCGACATAGACTTCTTCCCTTATTAAACCATTTAGAAAAGCCGATTTGACGTCCATTTGGTATAGCTTGAAACCTCGATGTGCTACAAATGCAAGCATCAATCAGATGGACTCGAATCGTGCCACGGGAGCATAGGTCTCATCATAATCAAGGCCTTCAACCTGACTGTAGCCCTTGGCTACTAAGCGTGCCTTGTTGCTTATGATTTCTCCCTTATGGTTCAATTTATTTTTAAAGACCCATTTGGTTCCAATAATGGTGGTCTTCTTAGGTCTAGGGACTAAGTCCCAAACTTGACTTCTCTCGAAGTGATCTAGTTCATCTTGCATCGCAATGATCCAATCGGGATCATTTAATGCTTCATCAATTTTTCTAGGTTCAATTTCAGAAATGAGAGCAACTTCATTAGCCTCATTCCTAAAGAATGATCTAGTCCTAACTCCATGATGGATGTCTCCAACAATTTGGTCTTGGGGATGACTAGAGGCTAATCTAGTTTGCCTTGGTGTTGGTGGTGCTTCTTGAATGGTTTCACTAGACACCGGCTCAACCTCAGGGTCCGGCTGATCTATGGGTTGTCTAGGCTCACCGTCATCCGATTCATTACCATCAACAACACTCGGACTTTCATTCAAACCTAATTTCCTAAGTTCAAATTGAACTCCATCGACATCTTCTGATTGATCATTTGATTTTGGAATTTCTTTAAAAACAACATCAGAAGATTCTTCAACTAATCTAGATTTCTTAATGTAGACTCGGTAGGCTTTGCTAACTAAGGAGTACCCGACCAATATCCCTTCATCAGCCTTTGCCGTGAACTTTCCAAGGTGGTCCTTGGAGTTTAGAATAAACACCTTACAACCAAACACCCTAAGATGTTTAACCGTAGGTGGTTTCCCAAATCAAAGTTCATGAGGTGTCTTTCTCTACAACACTATAAGTAGCTCGGTAGGGATGAGGACTCAATTTTGCACATACCAAGCTGTGTTCACAGCTTCAACCCATAAGTAGCTCGGTAGGGAGTACTCATTGAGCATGCTTCGTGTAACCTCTTGTAGAACACAGTTCTTCCTCTCTACAACACCATTTTGTTGTGGTGTTCTAGGAGTGGAGAACTCATGTCTATACCCTCTATCTTGACAAAACTCTAAAAATCATTGGTTTTGAAATTCACCTCCATGATCACTTCTTATTGTTTTGATAGTTGATGATTTTTCATTTTCAACTCTTCTTCAAAAAGAAATGAAAACATCTAAGGTTTGATCCTTATATTTCAGAAAATAAGTCCATGTATACCTAGTAAAATCATCAATGATAACAAAGCAATATCTACTTTCATTCAATGATATAATAGTGCTACAATCAAACAAGTCCATATGAAGTAAATCTAATACGGTAGATGTACTTACAGTGCTTTTACCTTTATGTGCAGATTTTGTTTGCTTACCCATTTGACATGCATCATAAATCTTTTCTTTTTCATACTTGATGCTCGGTAAGTCATGAACTAGTCCCTTGTTGGCCAACTTCTGGATATTCTTCATGTTCACATGTGCTAGCCTCCGGTGCCAAAGGGTGGACTCCTCTTCTTTTGACATGAAACACTTAGCAAGAGCATTAGTAGCACTTTTAAAAGATACTTGGTAAATATTATCTACTCTTGTTCCTACTAGTACCGTGTCAAAAGTGTCATGTTGTCTAACTAGACATTGACTTGGTTGAAAATCAATTGTGTAACCCTCATCACACAATTGACTGACACTTTGGAGATTAAATGTCATCCCCTTGACTAGAAGGACATTTTTAATTCTAAGACATTTGGATATTTGAATGTCTCCTATTCCTATGACCTTAAGACTACTATTATTACCAAAAGAAACATTACTTCTATTTTTTGCATTGAAGGGTAGTAAATAATGATTTATCACCGATCATATGTTTGGAGCACCCACTATCAACAAACCAAGTTGATATATGCTCTCCCTCAATCGCAACCTACACAATTCGAAAAATAGAAGATTTAGGTACCCAAACCGTAGGACCTAAAGCACCTACTAAACAAGAATTAGGCACCCATGCCTTGACAACTTTCCTTTAAACTTTGGGTGTCTTAATTGGTCTAACACCAGTCCTAGACATTAAGGACACAAATGATGGTTCTTTGGTCAGTAACCAATACCGACCCTATTGTAGACTGCCCTTTGGGCATTCAAAATCATGTCTAAGGTCTTTGAGCTTGTTGAGAAGTTCTCAAGAATACTCTTGAGTCTCTCAACTTCACTCTTCAATGATTTGTTCTCATCCTCTAACAATTCAACATGCAAATCATCAACATCCTCATCCCTAGAGGACTTCAAATGTTCAACTTCAAATTTCAAAGACTTAATATATCCTCTAACATTTCTACATGTATATCATCTACATCCTCATCCCTAGAGGATTTCAATTGTTCAATTTCAATTTTCAAAGACTTAATTTTTTGTTTTGACTTCTTCAAAAAATGGGTTAAACATGCAATTGTTCTATAGCATTTCTCAAGTTCGAGAGTGATTACCTCTTCATCATCCGAAGATGATGAAGCCGCGTTTGAGGAGTCAGAGGATTCATCACTGCTTTCTTCTCCCTCAATTGCCATGAGTGCCACATGTCGTATACTCTTCTCCTCCTTCTCTTCATCGGATGAACTTGAGGATGATTCATCCCAAGTGGCCTTCAGGCCTTCTTCTTCTTCTTGGATCTAACCTCCTACTTCTTGAGCTTTGGGCAGTCCTTCTTGAAATGCCTTTTCTTACTACATTCAAAGCAAGTAATAAATTAGTCTTATCAATCTTAACTTCACTAGGGTTACCTTTACCCTTGAAACGTCGACCCTTCCTCATCATCCTTCTAACAAAATTTGTCATCTCAGAGGAAGAAGACCTGCTGCCGTCCTCCTCGGACTCGGCCTCGGACTCGGACTCGGATGAAGATGAAGATGAGGATGAGGAGACTTCCTTCTCCTTCTTCTTCTTGTTCATTTCTCCTGCAACTAAGGCAATCCCCTTCTCCTTGGGACCTTTGTTAGCCATTTCATGAAGTTCCATCTCACAAAATAAATCATCTAACTTGACAATTGATAAGTCCTTGGAAACTTTGTACGCATTCACCATGGATGACCACAAAGCATTCCTTGGAAATGCTTTTAACACATACCTCACAAGGTCACGGTTCTTGACCTTTTCATCAATAGAATGAAGACCATTGAGGACTTCCTTGAACCGACTATGTAGCTCACTTACGGTTTCATTCTCCTTCATGGAGAGGTTTTGGAGTTGGTTGAGGAACAAATCCCTCTTGGCGATTCTTCAATCTCGGGTTCCCTCATGAAGTACAATGAGTTTATTCCACAAATCTTTTTGCACTTATGAATGGACCAACCTTGATTAGTTGGTCTTTGTTCATGCCGCATTGTAGGGTCACCACCGCGTTCGCGTCGGCTTCACTCTTTCGGGTTTGTTCAGCCAACCAACGCCAAGACTCTAGTTCTTTGCCTTCATCATCCTTTGGAGGGGTAAAAACCTCCTTCACAACGAACCAAGTGTTGATATTCATCTTTAGATAGTACTCCATCTTCGATCTCCAATATTGAAAATCTGCTCCATCGAAGAAGGGAGGTCGGGTGGTGCTAAAACCATCTCTCAAAGCCATTGTTGACAACTCTCGGTTGTTAATCCGCTTGTACAGAGCCCCAAGCTCTGATACCACTTGTTGGACCTTGGATGGCTAGAGAAGGGGGGGGGTGAATGTAGTCAGACACCGAAACTTAGCACTTTGTAAGTTTTCTGCACTTAACTGGTTAGTAGCACAGCGGAAGCAAATAAAAACAGAGTGTACAGAATTTAAACCTAAGCTAAGAGCAAACACGAAAACGCTAACAAGAGGATTTACAAGGTTCGGGGATAACTTGCCCCTACTCCTTGGCGTGCCCTAAAGGTGGGTGATCCCTTGATCGTCAGCAGATCAAGCCCCGGTGAACAATGGATAAAATGCAACCTCCTTCTTGGTGGAGTAACCTCTCCACAGCGTTTCAACAGAGATAAAGGTTTAAGCACAATGAAACACAAGAAGGATCTTACAGAGCACTTAAGATAGCAAGAACCCAAGCAAACTTCTCACTGAACTCCACCCAGCGCAGATCTCACGTAAGAAACCCCTTCTTCGTGTCTTCTCGCTGATGGACTTGCCAAACTTCCTGGTTCTTCTTCCAAATGCTCAAGTAACAGAGGTTTCTTCAGAGATCACAGTCGCTTACTCAAGATGATGGAACAACAGATCGCACAAGCACAATCTAGAGAACTTCGTTGTTGTTGAGACTTGTTTGCCACCAAGCACTTAAGTCTCAGCTCACTGATCGCCAGGTCACCATCTCACTGCATCCTCCAGCTGCTCACCTGCAACCACCAGCCTACCACTGAGCTCTCCTGGACTCCTTGAGTTTCCCTCAGCCTAGCCCCAGTCAGCATCTCCAGCAGCGCCAGCAACCGTTGCAACCTGAGATGGCAAATGGACAAACCTGCTCCAAGGAAAGACCTCCATTGACTCTCCTTGAGTGTTTGAATCCATCCCTGTCACCTGCACACTCAATCAGAGGTTTAGCAAATGAAATCAAACTTATATCAGTAATAGCAGAGAAGATCAAAGTGACATCAGTAGCGTATCAGTGAAAGCAGGCGCGATCAGAGCGTCTGATAGCGCATTTGAATTAAAGTGATCGGTCACCGGACCGATCAGAATGATCCTGGACCGATCAGGCTCCAGCCTGATTGGTCCCCAGTGAGAAACCTGGGATCGCTAGCTTGTATGATCGGTCACCCTGACCGGTCACCAGATCGGTCACCAAACCGATCCAGAAATCAGCTTGCCACAATCCCGCCTGAAATACACTGGCTGATCGGTCACCAGACCGATCAGGATGATCCCAGACAGATCAGGGTCCAGCCTGATCGGTCAGGGTGAGAAACCTCGCGACAGTTGATCGTTCAGATTGATCGGTCACGGTTTCTCCCTAATTGGTCACCAGATCGATCAGGAGCCGATTAGTAGGTTTGCCAAAGTTACTGGAAGCTCCCTGATTGGTCACCAGACCGATCAGACACAGCTGGATCGATCACCGGACCGATCCACGAGGGAACTTCGTGCCGACTTCCCTGATCGGTCACTAGACTGATCGGGGCAAGGCCAAACCCACTCTTAGTCGAGAGAACAAGCCTCCAGCCCATCTCCGACTCGTGCTTGATGCCTCGGACCAAGACTCCATGCCTAGCTTCACTCACCGGGACTTCAGTCAACCTGGCTTCACTCACCAGGACCCTGCTTCACTCACCGGGATTTCCAAACACCTAACCCTCCAAGTTAGGACATTTCACACCTAGGCCTCCAAGCTAGGATTTTTCACACCTAACCCTCCAAGTTAGGACTTCTCCACACCTAGCCCTCCAAGCTAGGATTTTTCCACACCTGACCCTCCAGGTTAGGATTTTCCAACACCTAGCCCTCCAAGCTAGGATTTTTCCACACCTAACCCTCCAGGTTAGGATTTTTCAATACCTAACCCTCCAAGCTAGGATTTCATCCAACCTATCCCACTAGGTATGCCTAGTCCACGACCAGGACTTAATCATAATCGTCTAATCAACCTAAACTAAAATCGGTATCAACACCAAAATAATAATCAGGGTCAGACTGCATTAACAGTGGAGACCTCTTCTTACCCCTTTGATGAAGTGGACGGTTCTTCAATTTCTTGTGCTACTTCATTTGAGGAGATGGATGAACCTTTTTCCTCTTTCTCCTTCTCTTCGGACGTTGAGCTTCTTTCGTCATCCGATTGATCCTTATCCTTTTCTTGGACCGTTAAGCCCATCTCATTGGCTTCTTCTTCTTCCTCTACTCGTGTGGGGTTTTTATGAAGCGCTATCATCTTGCTCCATAGTTCATGTGCATTTTTGCACTCACCTACATGACTAATCACATCATTAGGCAAAACATTAAGTAGAATTGATATTACCTTATCATTTGCCTTTGATTGTGTTTGTTGCTCCTTATTCCAATATCGTGGTCAGAGCTTTTTCCCGTGTTTCTATTTTGGAACATCAAATGCTTCTTCTAGCGCGATCATGAGATTCCAATCCATGCCGAACCATGTCTTTGTCTTAATTCTCCAATACTCGAAACTCTCGCGGTCGTAGGGAGGTGGAACATTGATATCGCCCCCTAATCATTCTTAAATCGCCATTTTCTTTAGCTTTTTGCTCTCTCGGTGGTTAGTTCATAGACGAGCAGCCTGGCTCTGATACCACTTGTTGGGACCTCGACGTACGGATAGAGGGGGGTGAATAGTCGTTCACCCACTTTTATCATGATTTCTTCCTACACGTGTTACCAAGCGAAAGCAAAAAACTTAACTACAAACTAAAACAATGCTAACACCAAATCTTTATGTGGTTCGAAGATGATACTCCTACTCCATGACTGTTGGGACCGGGTGCATGTCGACAAGGATACGAGTTCGTAAAATTTAAAATTTTTACGTGCAGCGGAAGAGTTTGCATAAAATAATTTCCTAAATTATTTTAACTTCGTATCTAGCATGCAACCTTATAGTGTATCGACATAATCATAAAATAAAAGTTTGCGAAAAGTAAACTAATTTACCAAGTACCTCGCGTAACTCGAAGTAAGGGACGAGATCCAACCGTAGCGTCCCTTGGAAGCTTCGCCTCTATTCGCGTCCACGCCGAGTTCTCTTCGGGATGCCTTCGCAAAGTCACGAGTTTTGTGCCGACGAGAACTACTAGATTCTCTATAGGCACAACTTGAAAGATCAAGAGAAGAGTTAGAAACTAACCAACAAGAAGTAACGGAATCGAATTCCGAGAGGAGAGGAGTCGCTATCCGCTTCTTCTTCTTCTTGTTCGGGTTCTTCTTCTTCTAGTGGCTCACGGCAACACCTCCTTGGTGTTGTGATTGGGCGCCGGCCCTAGAGGAACTAGGGTGCGCCGGCCCTAGAGAGCTAGGGTGTGCCAGCCCTAAGGAAAGAAGAAGAGAAGGAGGAGAGAAGAGAAGAGAGAGAGGGAGAGCTCCAATAATAATCACTTGATTGGAATTAAGGGCTAGCCGTTGGTTTCTTTATATAGTAGCAACTCCTTTGCTAAGTCTCCCTCTAAACCGAATTAACGGAATTAGTTATAAGAAATTTATCTTATAAATTATCTTATTGCTTATTCCGTTTAAGCCTAGTCTTATTATAACCATTTATAATAAAACAAATTAGTTATCATAAGAAATTTATCCTATAAATTTTCTTATGAATTTTATTATAACTAACTTTATAATAAAACTAATTATTTATCATAAGAAATTTATCCTATAAATTCTTATGAATTAATTCCGTTTAAACCAAGTCTTTATTATAAACTAATTTATAATAAAAGCTAATTCTTCTTCTCTTTAAATTATGGAATAAATTTTATAAGAAATTTATAAACTTTCTTATTATGGATAAATCAATTCATAATTGATTTTATAAAATTAAAATGAACCAACTCATGGATTATTTTAATCTTCCATAAAAGAATAAATTTCTATAAATTTATTTATATAAATTTCTTTATACAAATTTATTTATCCATAATTCATAAAATAAATCGTACTTGATTTATCTTATTAATTAAACCAAAAAAATTGATTTAATTCCCTTTAATGGCCGGCCACCACAAGGAGGGTTAATACCCTCTTTGGCCGGCCAAAACCGACCCGAACCAATCGCGAATTAAACTCATTTAATTCGCCCAAAAAGCCTTCAAAAGACTTAGCCATTTTAGTTTCCATTGCGCCTCTGATTAACTCAGATTCGACTTATTTCTCTTGATCGAAAAATCCAATTTTCAACTCGTTTTAAATCCCTCGGATTACTCGTAGTGCGTGTGACTAAATAGGCTTTCGATTTATGTTGGTCGTCTATAATTAACTAATTATAGAACGATCATGAGTGGCACCTAGTAGTACATCATGATCCCCAATTAATCGAAAGATCAACGGTTTGACCTCAGAAGAAATTATTCTGAAACCCTTCAGCAGCTCTAATGAATCGTGCCCCATTCCCTTCACCACCTTATACCCACTTGGTTCAGGACACGGTCTATGGTGTCAGTCCCCACTAGGCTGACTACGTCACACCTAGCCCAAGTAATGTCTTACTCGTCCTTTGGATTTCTAATTACTCTCATGTATTTTAGAGACTCTCACTCTAAACATGATATGCTCTGGCCAGAGGCTTTGAGTAACAATCCGACGATAGGCCTGGGTATACATCTCCTCGCAAGGAATGGTGAATCCTTTGTAGGCTGTTCAAACATCTTCGGGCACTTCGGCTTATACCCGATCATCCTGGGTCCACACCTCCTTGGAGATGCTTGCTTAAGATGTCAAAGTATAAGTCTCCATGACCAAGATGACTTGAACACCGCAAGTCAAAGGAACATCGCACTTAAGCCGCAGTAAGATCTTCATTGACATATCTACATGTAGATTCCCATATGAAGTCTTACAGCTAGTCACTCCAATGAACTAGTTCCCTTAACTAGCATCCATGTTTATCTCCGAACATCCCAATGTCACCAGCCAGTGAGAATCAGCTGATTAGAGAATAACTCATGCTAGTCTCAACAGAATTGATAGTGTCCGTTTTTATCAATTCATCGACTAGGGATATTTTCAATACTTCACATTTGCGCATTTAGAGATAATCACTAGTTGTGATCTCATCACAAATTCTCTTATGCTGTGAGTTGTATTGCGGACATTCAGTAGATGAGTTTAAGATCCCAATCAAATACACAAGCATGTATACTCAAATATTGAATTATCATTTATTAATATAAATGTTTTACAATCATAAGGCGATTGCCTTAGGACACTTCTCTCATATCACTAACAATGACTGTCCTAAGGTTGACGATCCCGATCCGTCGGTGGATGACTCCCCGGAACACCTCCGACTAGCTCTTGTCGCTCCTTGTGGGAGGAGAAACCTCGCCACAAACTTTTGACAACTTCTGAGTACTTGTAGGCTACTAACAAGCTTTACCCAAGCTTATTTCTCAAAAAACTCTCAGCCAAAAACGAGTTCTCTTAAATAGTGCTCGATGCGGTAAAGACCGTTACCAGTCAACTGGTGCTAACACCAGTCGACTGGTCCTCTTGAATTCGAATGTCACAGCCCAACGTTTTGAATTCTAGTCGACACTAGTCGACTGATCTTTCTGTGCTCTACATCAGTCGGCTGATCCAAGCATCAGTCGACTGCCAACTTTCTAAACCTAGGGTTTCCCTTTCCGAATACAATTCTCTCAGCACTCAAACCCTCACAACTTAGCTAACTCTTCATCCAACAGCCTCGACCTGTTGCCTTCAAGCCTTCTTTGACTTTGGCTCTCGTCCCTCGGATTCATACGAACCCGTGACTCATCTCCTCATGCCATCCTGTGCATATGCCTCGATGTTCGCTTCCCTCGGCTCATCGTCCTTGCTTTGTCCACAGTCCCTCAGATGCACACAAGCCCACGGCTTGTCTCCTCATTCCATCCTTCATCGGACCCGAAGATGTCCAACTAAGTCTATGTGTATCCTGCAAACCTGCACACTCAAATACACATATTAGATCAACATGAAACCCTAACTTAATCATATTGACACACACATCAAAACCCATGATCTACCCGATCACACTTGGGTTGATTGCACCAACAGGAAAGGCTCCTTCTTTTGTTGTCGCCGACCACCCCTATCACTTCCTTGTTGTGCACGCCCTAAGGAGGAAGAGGATGGGAGAAGAAGAAGAAGAATCTTCTTCCTTATCACCCTGTTTGGAAACCTTTTACGTAAGGAATTGGAATTCAATTCCAGTCGGAATTGAATTCCATTTGAAATTGAATTCCAATTCCCATGTTTGGAACGAATTATAAAACGAGAATTGAATTCAATTCAATTATTATACTTTTACGATTTTATCCCGCGAGGATAGAGCCGGAGTAACTTTGATTTATTTTGTGAGGGGGTGATTTGGTAATTTAATTTGTTTAAGTGAAAGGAATTCAATTCCTTTCACAAATCACATGTGTTTATGTGTGATTTGTTTTGAGGGGTTTGAAAGGAATTGGAATTCAATTCCTTAGCAATTCCTTCCTGAAAATTACTACCAAACGATGGAATTGAATTCCAATTCCCATGGGAATTCCAATTCCTTCCTTTCCAAACAGGGTGTATCCCACTCCCATCGAGAGGCTTCCTCTTCCCTTTGCACCGGCGCCACCCAACCCTAGGAGAGAGAGAGAGAGGAGGAGAGAAGAGGCTTGGGGTTTTCTTGTGTTGGATTGTATGCCTTGGTCTCATGACTCATGAGGTATTTATAGGGCTACAATAGGGACCATGAGGAGGAGTTGAGTCTTGGCCATGTTGAGGCAATCGACCCTTGAATGATTGGAAGATCATGGTTTTGATGCGTGTGAGTGAATATGTTTAAGGTTAGAGTGTTATGTTGTAGTTGATATGTGTGATTGAGTTTATAGGACTTGGAGAATCACACATGGTGAACGTATCCGAGGGACGAGAGCCGTGGGACGTGGACTCCAAGGGCAAGCCGGGAAGTGGACTTCAAGGGCACGCGTGAAGGGTGGCATGGAGACAAGCCAAGGGAAGGCTTGTGTGCGCATCCGAGGGACGAGAGCCAGAGGAAGATGACCTCAAGGGGCGAGCCAAGGGAGTGAACCTGAAGGCATACGTGAAGGAGAATGTGAAGACTGGCTGTAAGTGAGTGGGCAGTCGACTGCCAATGGGACAGTCGACTGCGAAAACTCATAGAATGTTTGCAGTCTCTGGGCAGTCAACTGGCCTAGCATTAGTTGCTAGCCAACGGCTAGTTTTCAGGGTATACCAGTCAACTACCAAGGGGCAGTCAACTGGTGCGGGGCTGGACAGACTGCGAGTTTATCCTGTTCACCTATAAAAGGAGCACCTTTTTGCACGTGCACGGTACGGTTCCGTACAGAGTCGAAGTGCTGCTCGTCTGTAGAGTGATTCCTACTTCCTCTCTCATACTTTTGCATTCTGTAAAGAGGAAGATCTTGACTATAAAGGTTTCTCCACCTGAAGGAGGGTTTCATATTGAAAGTGGTGTTCGCGGCGTGGATCCTTAGATTAGTCACCCATCTAGGTGGATACCAAGTAACTCCTTTTTGTTAGCATTGCATTTTGTTTCTTTTGCATATTATCGTTCCACTGCGCTAACAACTCTGTAGAGATCAAAACGAATGACAAAGTGCTATTCACCCCCCCCTCTAGCACGCCTGAAACGATCCATTAGTTGGTATCAGAGCCGGTACGTTTTGGAAGAACTAACTGTCAACCAGAGCAAATTCAATTGCATTTCAAGAGGGATACTCCACCGCACTACCACCCTTCTTTGACGGGAACGACTTCGCTTACTGGAAACGTAGGATGCAATACTACCTTATGAATGATATTGAGAACTGGATTAGTGTTGTAGATGGCTTCGAGGCACCCGTCAATGAAAGAGGAGAACCAACACCGATGAGATCCTGGTCAAAGGAGGTAATGGATAGGGCGCAATCCAATGCCAAGGCCACCACCACACTGTAGTGCGGGCTCTCGAAGGAGCAACTAAACAAGGTGGGGTCGATCAAGAGCGCCAAGGAACTGTGGGATAAGTTGGTGGAATTGAACGAGGGGTCCAACGAGTCCAGAAGAGCCAAGAAGGACTTGCTCGTGGCCCAACTCCAGTCCTTATCCATGAAGAACAACGAGACTGTAAGCTAGCTACATGGAAGGGTAAAGGAGATAATCAATGAGCTCCATGTGATTAGAGAGAAGATCGAGAACCGGGACATCGTCAGGTACGTTCTACAAGCCTTCCCAAGAACCACCTTGTGGGCATTGATAACCGTTTTTGTCGTGTTACGGTTTCAAATACAATTTAAGTACCGAATTCCTCTAAACTAATGTAGCATAGAGTAACTCGAGTCGTCTCCCAACGAATGTAGTTGATGCATGATAATTCTCAATATCGTACGTTATTGCTTTTGGGGTTTGGATATGAAATTGGGTTTTGGATTTGAGAGCTATGACTACGAAATGAATAGCAGAGCAAGTATGAAATCTAGTTCTAATTAAGGAATGACAATGCAGATAAGGAAATCTACTTTACCCTAACTACAATTGCAGCAATGAAAAGACAATTTGAAAGAAGCATTCAAGAAATAAAGCATCAATGAAACCTAGACATGAAGCAAAACCTCCAACATTAAAGAAATCTAATTTAACCTAACTTAATTGCACGGAATGAAGGACAAGAACATAAAGCAATTGAAAGAAAAAAGATAAGCAATTGAAAGAGACAAGATAAGCAAGAACTTAAGCTAAACAGGAAACATGGAATTAACCCTATCTATAGAAACATTTTGTCGAACAACTTGCGAGCATGAATTAAAATTGCAAAGGTACGTGCCATTCGAAAATACAAGAGATCAAACTTGATATAAATATCAACAGCCACATTCAACAATCCACAAGCAACACTTAACAACTACAATTAATGAAACTAATCCAACAATCTTAACCCAATCCGATGATGAACTGCAGTGAAGGCAAAGCTACGAAGGAAAATTGCAAATAAGAAGTGTTGCTGAATCATGCTGAAGAGCTGCTGGAATTGAAAGAAATCTGCTGTGAAGAAGTCGAAACTAATGAAAGTTGGCTACTGAATCTGATGTGAAGTTGCTGAAAATTGGACTGAATTGCTGCGAAGAAGAAATGGTGCTGTGAAGAAATGGCTGCAAACGGTTGGAAATTGACCTGCTGAATCGAGCTGTGAAGAAATTAATCTACTAAAAAAATGAAATCTGCTGGGATCGAATTGCAATGAAGGAAGCTGCTGAAGAATTAAGAACTATAAAGAATTAAACTGCTGAAAAGAGAAACTTGAAGGAATTTTGATCGTCGGCGGTGATGAAGATGGAGAGGAAGTCAGCTAGGTTCGGAACCCCCAGAGCCCTAGCTGTGCGATGGCGTGCGGTGGAGTGCGGTGGAAATGGCTGGCTTCTCTCCGAACCCCGAAAGAGAAAACCTTTACTCTCTTCCCTTCGAACCCCGACAGAGAAGAGGTGGAGAATGGATACCGGCGGGCGGCGATGAAGGTGGAGGAGAACCACCGGTGGTGAAGGTGAAGAAGATGATTGGAGACAGGAACCCCCTCGCCTCCATCGCTTCTCCCCGATCGCCTCCCTTCCGTGGTGTCGAGAAGACGATGCCCTAACTGTGCGCGATCGGCTCCCTTTTGTTCCTGCTGCACGTGGGCTCGGTCAACCAAGCCACAGCTTCAACTCTGGTCCAGCTCACCAAGCCAGCTCTCGAGTTCAGCCCAGCATTTGGTGGTTCGGTCAGCCTTGGGTTCGGTCCAGCAGATCACAGCTCAGCTTGAGTTCAGCCCACTTGAGTTCAGTCCAGGTTCAGTCGGTTCGGTCCAGCAGTCTGATTCAGCTTTGGTTTGACCCAGCCTCAACCCAGAACTCACAGCTCAGAAGGAATTTAACAACGGACGGCTGAGATCGATTTGGCTTCATCCAACGGTCGGATCTCTTCAGATCTGAACCAAACTCCACAGATCCTAATCAATGACCCTGATCTACCTATCCCCAGCTTGGATTAACTAGATCAGTGGTGGATGGTCCAGATCTTCCTTTTTCTTGAATGGATGGTCTAGAACATCTTGAGCTCGATCCAACGGTCAGATCACCTCTGATTTGGCTGAAATTTTCAGATCTTGATCTCTGGTCATGATTGATTCTATCTTGGACTCAGATCGACCAGAAATTGACTGATGGCTCAGATCTAGCCGTTCTCTGGAATGGACGGCTCCTATTAATCCGATGCTTGATCCTTTTGATCTGGATCCAATCCTAACTCAAGTCTGACGCAATTTGATCTAGGTCCATGATCAATTGAAACCTACAAAATGATATTCAAATTTAGTGCCAAAAATATCCCAAATATACAAAGATTAGAATTAAAAGCCAAAATTGGGAAAATACATGAAACATAATAAAATTGCAAACTTAAGCATATAAAAAGTGGATCAAACATGGATTTTAGAGCCGAAAATAATCAACAAATGATTNCTGCCAGAACGAAAAAGACCTAGCGAAGGGTGCTAGGCTCTGGCGAAGGGTTGCCAGAAAGAAAAGACCTAGCGAAGGGCTGCTAGGCACCTGACGAAGGGCTGTCAGGAAAATAAGTCCTAGCGAAGGGCTGCTAGGCACCTGACGAAGGGTTGTCAGGGGAACAAGTCCTAGCGAAGGGCTGCTGGGCACCTGACGAAGGGCTGTCAGGGAAACAAGACCTAGCGAAGGGCTGCTAGGCTCCAAGCGAAGGGATGCTTGGTATCCAAGACCTAGCGAAGGGCGGCTAGGCAAAAGTCCACCCGAAGGACCGGGCGGCAACCATCTCCTGAAAGGAGTAGGTGAAAGGCGCTTTCTCGGGGGTAAGAGTTTGCGTCGGTTTGACCTAGGATTGCGTGCCAATCCGAAGTCCGAACCAAGTTCGTAAGATTAATATTTCATGTATACTTGCTTTGCATATATATATCTTGCAGGTACCAAGAGAAGAAGACAAAGCAAGCAAATGTAGAAGGCTAAAAACCAGCAGCCAGGGCGCCCCCAGCCAGTGCAGAAGATGTGCACTTGTGTGTGTGTGTGGAACAGGTGTCCGTGAGGGCGCCCCCAGGCAGTACTATACATGCAGCAAACGTGTGTTTGCAGAACAGGTGTCAACCGGGGCGCCCGGAGCGTCCGGGGCGCCCTAATTAGTAGTTGTTTTGCTGTTTCGAAGCCAGAACACAGGATAAGCCCTCAAGGGGGCGCCCGAGTCATCCGGGGCACCCTGGTCAAAGTTCTTATCACCTGCGGCGAGGTAGGCGCAAGGATAAGAGTTGACCGAGTCTTCCGGGGCGCCCCCGTCGACCAGGGCGCCCCCAGGAGGGCTATAAAAGGGGCTTCGACCCCTCTGCTTCCAACACACTTCCCAACTTCGAATCTGTTCATTCCGACTGACGACAACTCGCTAAAGACGAGGTTCTGCGACCGGGAGGCTCCAGGAGGAAGTGCGCGGCACTTCGGAGGTCCAGATCGGCCGAACTTCACACTTTGTGTTTGGTTTGCAATTAATTACAGTATTTATTTTTCCATATTATTGCTTGTAATTTTGCACTGTAAGTCGGGTTTCTCCGCCTCCGGAAATTCCGGAAAGGAGACTATTAGTGGACTCAACGCCGAGTACATAGGCCTTGGACGTACTGACCCTGGGGGGTTGGGAACCAAGTAAATAAACCTGCCGTGTCCCCTGCTTTGCTTTCTTTTATTTTATTTTTATGTTTCCGCTGCACTAACGCTCTGAGTCCAGAAGTCTTACGAAATATTTACGAAAGATTTCACGATCGATATTCACCCCCCCCTCTATCGACGGCACCGGTCCTACAAGTGGTATCAGAGCCGAGCCGCTCTTCACCGGACTAACCGCCGACGGAGCAACGACGCCAGGAGTTGAGGGGGAGCTCAGGGGTGAATCAGGTATATTTATTTTAATGTCAAATTTTAAATTCCATATTATTTGTTTCACGTGCAGGGAGAGAGGGCACTACAAAAATCAGTGCCCTACTCGTAAGAATCGTTCGTCACCGGCGGCAAAGGAGATACCAGCGCCAGGAGTCCGGAAAAACAAGGATCACGTGCAATGCTTCAA
Source organism: Boesenbergia rotunda (assembly GCA_024364735.1). Classification (NCBI taxonomy): domain Eukaryota; kingdom Viridiplantae; phylum Streptophyta; class Magnoliopsida; order Zingiberales; family Zingiberaceae; genus Boesenbergia; species Boesenbergia rotunda. Next base: position 39,348 of record JAGFNQ010003952.1, on the reverse strand, counting down.
GTGTGAAAAATTCGGACACTACAAAAATAAATGTCCGGCAAAGGTACGAAAAATGTATGTTCCAAAAACTTTACAAATTCCTGCAATGTCGTTTAATAATTTAGATAATTTTCCTGAGAAGTTAGAATTATTGCATAGTCAATTAGATATTTTAAATAATAAGTTACATAATGTGAATATGGCTAAAATGTCAGAAATAAATTATTTAATCATTAATACCAATTCAATAATTGCTAAAATTAATTCTGATATTAAATCTAAAATAAACTCTGATAATTCTACAGATAATGATGCAACTAATTCTGGATCTAAATCTGAAATCAATCCCGAACTCGAAATTGAAAATCCTAAGGATAAATCCGAATTCAAATTCGAATATCCTAAGGATAAATCCGAAATTAATTCTGAAAATCTCAAGATTAATTCAGAAATTAATTCTAAAATTCTTAAAGATAATCTAGAGATAAATATTAAAAATATTGAAAATATATTTGAGGATAATTCTAAGGATAATTTTGAATATAAAATTCTCCTAGATAATAACTTAATCATAGATAATATTGAATATTATTATAAAACTTTAACTAGTGGCCCAATTTACTCCACCTACTGTGAGGATATTGAAAAACTTAATCTTGAGGAGGAAATAGAATTTTCTAAGATAAAGGCCATAATCAATAAAAATTACAAAAATTCAAATAAATCAAAATTATTAGAGAAACTTGAAAAGAAAGACAAAAATGAAGAAGAAATTTTTGAAATAATGAAAATGATGAACTTAAACCCACAATTATTAATTAATCATTATAATTCAAATTAAATCCAAATTAATTCAAATTAAATCTCAAATTAATTCCAAATTAATTCAAATTAAATCTAAATCCAAATTAATCCAAATTAATTCAAATTAAATCTAAATTCAAATTAAATCCAAATTAATTCAAATTAAATCCAAATTCAAATTAATTCAAATTAATTCAAATTAAATCCAATTTAATTCAAATTAAATCCTAATTAAATTCAAATTAAATTTAAAATTAAATTCGAATTAATTAAATCTTAATTATTTAAATTCAAATTAAATTCGAATTAATTAAATCTTAATTATTTAAATTCAAATTAATTAAATCTTAATTAAATATTAATTAAATTCAAATCAAATCTTAATAATTCTAATTCGAATTAATTAATTCTTATTCAAATTAATTAATTCTTAATAATTCGAATTCAAATTAATTAATTCTTAATAATTCAAATTCAAGTTAATTAATTCCTAAAAATTCAAATTAATTAATTAAATCTTAAATAATTCAATTAAGCTCAATTAAATTCGAATTAATTCATATAATTCAATTAAATTCGAATTAATTCATATAATTCAATTAAATTCAATTAAATTCAAATTAATTCAATTAATTCACCTTAATTCAAATTAATTCAATTAATAAATCTTAATTCAAATTAATTCAATTAATTCGCCTTAATTCAAATTAATTCAATTAATTCACTTTAATTCAAATTAATTCAAATAAATTCACTTTAAATCAGTTAATTCAAATCAACTCAATTTTAATTCAACTAAATCCAATCAAGATCTTAAATCACTTAAACCTGAACCAAACTAAAACCTAACCCAAACCGCAACAATTAATTCAATAAAATCAAATATGTCAAAGTGGGTTGACATATTCGCAGGTTCACACGATATGTATCAAATCGAGAATTTGATACATTTTTAGAAACAAAATGCCTTGACTTGTTTGACTCATGCATAATTGTCATGCCATGCATTTGCTATTTTCCTTAAAATATATGACATGTCATTCATATTTAAATTTTATGCATAATTTAGAAAGTTTCATAAGTGAAAGATAATTGAAATTTGGCAACATAGTATTGGGAGGAGGTGAGATGATAGTACGTTGGGGAAACCAACTCTAATAAGATCAAGTCTACTTGGTCTCTTTAGACTGGTGAAACCAGCCGAAGCTACCGATCCAAGACCCAAGCTAGTTAGACCAGAAAATGACCTAATTCAATTTGAAAATGAAATTTCATTAAAAGGCTTTGTCAAGGAAAGGGTGGATGATCCCATAAGGCTACGGCCAAAGAAGGCCTAGTGCCTCGCCAAGACCTGGAAGCCAATTTCTGAAATTCAAATTCAAATTGTCTTTTGTCAAATTCGAATCTAACATAAATTTCAATTAAATCTTAGATTTAATAATTTATGGAAAATGATTCAAGTATCTTACAATACACCTATAAGGCAATCATGCTTGTTGTTTTAATATATCTAAAATGGGTGAGATGTTAAGTTAAGTTAAGGACTAATGAATTGAAAAATATTTTTCAAAATTGTTTTTCAAAATTGTTAGAATATTTTCCTAAAAATATATTTTTCAAAATAGAGCTTTAACATAATAATATTTTTATGGAATTCATGCTTGTCTGATTGATTATATATATTACACATTTTTCAAAAAAAGGTATATTGTTTTCAAAAATTGATTGACTCACGCAATTAGACACAAGCCTCTTAGGACAACACTAAAGTTCCTTAGGGCACTTAGATAGAGTCAAACGGCATTGATGCAGGGGGAGTGCTTTTCATATTTTTCAAACTGCACTTTAAAAACATTACTATTATTTGAAAATATCTTTTCGAAAATCATGCTTTAATCGTTATCACTTGTGGCTTTTCGAAAAAGATTTTACCTATTGCACAAATCAAATGTTTACCTGTTCTTTTGATTCTGATAAACCCTAAAGACACAGAGGAAGGTTCACTTCATAATCTAAAAAGGACTCCTAGGATGTGTCAGATTTAGGGGGAGTCTGAGTCAAATTTTTTCAAGTCTTAAACTATTTTTTATTATTAGAAAATTCCTTTGATTTGAATCAAACCTTAAGACTCAAAGGAAGAGTACTTGTGGTCAACAAGCTTCCCAGGACTGAGTCAAGTTTAGGGGGAGGTCAAATTAAAAGAATTATTCAATTACATGCTTTTAAAATACTAAAAATCTATGTTTTTTAAAATACCACTTGTTAAAATTTGTGTGACTTATGAAATGATTTTGAAATAATAGTTACTTAGGTTGGAAAATTCCCAGGACACTTAGGAAATGTCCTTGTGGTCAACAAGGTTTCCTAGGATAGTGTCAGACTGGAAAATAGACCATGTTAAGTAAAATATTAGATCTTCAAAATTCACACAGTTTTTCAGCACATACTTTGTGAAATATTATCATAATATTTACTTGTTTGAAAACTTTCCAGGACACTTAGGAAATGCCCTTGTGGTCAACAAGGTTTCCTAGGATGGTGTCAGACTGGAAAAGAAACTCAATCAAGTAAAATATTTTCAAAAAAAAAGTACTTATGTCTTTCAAAACCAATATTCTTAATTTTGAAAAAAAAATATTTTCAAATGTATTGTTAAGTACTTAATTTCTCAAAAAATATACTTATAGTTTTTCAAAAAGGGATTTAAATAATCTTTTAAAAGTACTTGCACTCCTTACAAATCATCTTTTCAAAGTACTTATATTTTAAACCTAGAGCATTTTTCAAATTTATGCAATTTTTTAAAAACAAAATTGCACTAAGTATTTTCAAAACAAAAATTCAAAGTTTTTTATTGTTGATGCAAGTTTTTTTGATGCATGACAAAGGGGGAGAGAGTGCTTAAGTTAGAATTTTTTCAGTTAGAATATTTTTTACTCTCCCAAAACCTATACCTTTTATTCTATCCCAAGGATAGCAATTTAGCCCTTAAACCAATCTAACTTAAGTTATTGTCAAACATCAAAAAGGGGGAGATTGTTGGTGCAAGTTGCATCAATGATGTTCTCCTTTATTTGTTTTAATGTTTGACAATGTACTTAAGTCAGTAATATGTTGAACAGACAAAGGGGAGCGAAGGAGAAGTAACCTAAGCCTGAGAAAAGTCCTAGTTAAGCTAGGCATGGAAACCCTAAGACCTAGCGAAGGGCTGCTAGGCTCTGGCGAAGGGCTGCCAGAACGAAAAAGACCTAGCGAAGGGCTGCTAGGCTCTGGCAAAGGGTTGCCAGAAAGAAAAGACCTAGCGAAGGGCTGCTAGGCACCTGACGAAGGGCTATCAGGAAAATAAGTCCTAGCGAAGGGTTGCTAGGCACCTGACGAAGGGTTGTCAGGGGAACAAGTCCTAGCGAAGGGCTGCTGGGCACCTGATGAAGGGCTGTCAGGGAAACAAGACCTAGCGAAGGGCTGCTAGGCACCAAGCGAAGGGATGCTTGGTATCCAAGACCTAGCGAAGGGCGGCTAGGCAAAAGTCCACCCAAAGGACCGGGCGGCAACCATCTCCTGAAAGGAGTAGGTGAAAGGCGCTTTCTCGGGGGTAAGAGTTTGCGTCGGTTCGACCTAGGATTGCGTGCCAATCCGAAGTCCGAACCAAGTTCGTAAGATTAATATTTCATGTATACTTGCTTTGCATATATATATCTTGCAGGTACCAAGAGAAGAAGACAAAGCAAGCAAATGTAGAAGGCTAAAAACCAGCAGCCAGGGCGCCCCCAGCCAGTGCAGAAGATGTGCACTTGTGTGTGTGTGTGGAACAGGTGTCCGTGAGGGCGCCCCCAGGCAGTACTATACATGCAGCAAACGTGTGTTTGCAGAACAGGTGTCAACCGGGGCGCCCTAATTAGTAGTTGTTTTGCTGTTTCGAAGACAGAACACAGGATAAGCCCTCAAGGGGGCGCCCGAGTCATCCGGGGCGCCCTGGTCAAAGTTCTTATCACCTGCGGCAAGGTAGGCGCAAGGATAAGAGTTGACCGAGTCTTCCGGGGCGCCCCCGTCGACCAGGGTGCCCCCAGGAGGGCTATAAAAGGGGCTTCGACCCCTCTGCTTCCAACACACTTCCCAACTTCGAATCTGTTCATTCCGACTGACGACAACTCGCTAAAGACGAGGTTCTGCGACCGGGAGGCTCCAGGAGGAAGTGCGAGGCACTTCGGAGGTCCAGATCGGCCGAACTTCACACTTTGTGTTTGGTTTGCAATTAATTACAGTATTTATTTTTCCATATTATTGCTTGTAATTTTGCACTGTAAGTCGGGTTTCTCCGCCTCCAGAAATTCCGGAAAGGAGACTATTAGTGGACTCAACGCCGAGTACATAGGCCTTGGACGTACTGACCCTGGGGGGTTGGGAACCAAGTAAATAAACCTGCCGTGTCCCCTGCTTTGCTTTCTTTTATTTTATTTTTATGTTTCCGCTGCACTAACGCTCTGAGTCCAGAAGTCTTACGAAATATTTACGAAAGATTTCACGATCGATATTCACCCCCCCCTCTATCGACGGCACCGGTCCTACACATATTTGTTGCCCAAGTCTATGTAGACGATATCATTTTTGGGTCAATAAATAATGACTTCTTATAAGAATTGATCAAGTGTATGGAAGTTGAATTTGAGATGAGTCTTGTAGGAGAGTTAACCTTCTTTTTAGGTCTTCAAGTTAAGCAAACTAATGAAGGGACACATGTCTTTCAAACCAAATATGCTAAGGAAATGTTGAAGAAATTTGGTTTAGAAAATGCTAAGGCAACATCTACACCCATAGGAACCAATGTCAAAATGGATAGTGACCTTGAAGGGAAAATGGTAGAATCTAAATAATATAAGAGAATGATTGGTAGCCTGCTATATCTAACCGCTAGTAGACCCGATATACTTTTTGCGGTAGGTATGTGTGCAAGGTACCAATCTTCTGCCAAAGAGTCCCATTTGGTTGTAGTTAAGAGAATCCTAAGGTATGTCAAAGGTACCCTCAACGTCGGACTTTGGTATCCTAGAACCCCTAGTATTGATTTAATTGGATACACCGACTCGGACTATGCGGGTTGTAAGGTAGATAGGAAGAGCACTAGTGGAGGGTGTCAATTCCTTGGGTCTTCCTTAGTTAGTTGGAGTAGTAGAAAACAACCATGCGTTTCCCAATCAACAACGGAGGCGGAATATGTGGCAATGGGTGGGTTTGTTTCCCAACTCCTTTGGATCATGCACACCTTAGAGGATTATGAGTTACATTACACCAAGGCCAAAGTCTTGTGTGATAATATAATCACAATCAACTTTACCAAAAATTCAGTTCACCACTCTAGGACAAAACACATTGAAGTGAAACATCACTTCATTAGAGACCATGTGGCAAGGGGAGTCATAGAACTATACTATGTTGAATCAAAGTCAAACCTAGCCGACATCTTTACCAAGCCTCTTCCCGAATCAGAGTTTGCATCCTTAAGAAGAGGCCTTGGAATGTGTTTTGTAGAAGTGTAGGATGAACTTAGAGATATTAGCTTTGAAAAAGGGTACTTGATCCATTAGGGTGATACATTTGGCTCACTTGTGCTTGTGGCATATTGTTGAACCATTAGAAGTATCAAAATATGAAAACTAGACCAACTATGGGGAAGACAATTATTTAATCAATGGACACTTTGTCCAAAGATCATAGTTGGACATTTTAAACTTTTGAAAACTATTTCATGTTCTATATAATTTGCCATGCTTTTGAAAGTTATATAATTGCATAATTGGATTGTAAGTTTGGTACAAAATGTAGTGGTTTTCAAAGAGTTTGGATTTTTTTTTCAAAAGTCATGCATGTTTGAAATTTTATATGTACTAATATTTTTCCTTGATAGAGTATATCATTTCAAACATATATGCAAAATTTTAAAATTTTTGGAATTTTCTGGGAGTTTTTGAAATTTGGCAGAAAAGCTGAAAATTCAGACTGATAGCGTATCAGTTGACTGCCCCATGGGCAGTCGACTGACACGCTTTTGTTTCAGGTTCTGAAACTTTCTTTCAGAAATCAAAATCTCTTTCATTTGATGCGATAAGGTTGGGTTGCTTGAGGCAATCATTTTGATGGTGTCAAAGGGGGAGAATGGGTGGTTTAAGTTAGAATTTTGACTTGGAACGGATGGTTTAAGTTGTTCTTTCTCACTTAGACCTTAAATGATTAAAAATGGGAAGAAGACATGGGTTAAGGGGGAGGTTACCTCTTAGGATCTGATATGTCTTACATTTTTAATGTTGTTTAGTGTTAAGTGGAAACTTAACTTGGATCATGGATAGAATTGAAAATGAGGGAAGACATGAATTAAGGGGGAGGGTACCTCTTAGGTGTGCTATGTCTTATCTTTTCAATTGCTATCTATTGTTACTATTATTATTGGTTGTTATTTATCTCTAAACTTAATCATATTGCCACACATCAAAAAGGGGGAGATTGTTGAGGCAATCAACCCTTGAATGATTGGAAGATCATGGTTTTGATGCGTGTGAGTGAATATGTTTAAGGTTAGAGTGTTATGTTGTATTTGATATGTGTGATTGAGTTTGCAGGACTTGGGGAATCACACATGTTGAACGTATCCGAGGGACGAGAGCCGAGGGAGGAGGATTCCAAGGGTAAGTCGGGAAGTGGACTTCAAGGGCACACGTGAAGGGTGGCATGGAGACAAGCCAAGGGAAGACTTGTGTGCGCATCCGAGGGACAAGAGCCAGAGGAAGATGACTTCAAGGGGAGAGCCAAGGGAGTGAACCTGAAGGCATACGTGAAGGAGAACGTGAAGACTGGCTATAAGTGAGTGGGCAGTCGACTGCCAATGGGATAGTCAACTGCGAAAACTCACAGAATGTTTGTAGTCTCTGGGCAGTCGACTGCCCCCTTGGCAGTCGACTCGTATACCCTGAAAACTAGCCGTTGTCTAGCAATTAATGCTAGGCCAGTCGACTACCCTAGGGGCAGTCGACTGGTGCAGAGCTGGATAGACTGCGAGTTTGTCCTGTTCACCTATAAAAGGAGCACCTTTTTGCACGTGCACGGTACGGTTCCGTACAGAGTCGAAGTGCTGCTCGTCTGTAGTGTGATTCCTACTTCCTCTCTCATACTTTTGCATTCTGTAAAGAGGAAGATCTCGACTGTAAAGGTTTCTCCACCTGAAGGAGGATTTCATAGTGAAAGTGGTGCTCGCGGCGTGGATCCTTGGATTAGTCACCCATCTGGGTGGATACCAAGTAACTCCTTTTTGTTAGCATTGCATTTTGTTTCTTTTGCATATTATCGTTCCGCTGCGCTAACAACTCTGTAGAGATCAAAACGAACGACAAAGTTCTATTCACCCCCCCCCCCTCTAGCACGCCTGAAACGATCCATCAGGCCACCCAATGGATCAAGGCTCGATCCATTAATGAAGATCCATTCCACTAAATGATCCTCATTGATTTACCTCACCAACCCTCATATTTAAGTATGTGTTCCACATATTATGACTACAAGAACTCTCCGTGTTTAAGATATCGAATGTCCTTTAATTAATTAAATTACTGATAATTTAATTAATTAGCATCTAACTCCTTGAGTAGTACTACTCAACCTTATCATCATGTCGGACCAAGTCCATCTGCAGGATTTAACATGATGACTTTATGAGCTCCTCAAGGGGACATCATCAACCCGACTCACCAGGACACGGTTTCCTTCTATAATCAATGACACACCATGTAAATAATATTATTTCCCAACTTATCAGGCCTATCGATTTAACAAATAAATCTCGCCCATTGGTAAATCAAAGAAATAAATATTAAGTACATGTGTCCGTTATTATATCGGGATTAAGAGCATGTACTCCATAATAACTGAGGTCTGATTCAATTATAAAGTTAGTATATATTGAATCACCTCTATGTCGGTCCTGCTCAATACACACAAAGAGCACTAGTGTAATTCTATGGTCAAGATAAACCAATACTAAATTACACTACAACCATCCCGATAGTTTGTCCAAATCCATCTCGTTTGTGAGTCTCTACTTGTACTCTACAAGAGACTGATAACATGATCTTCTTGTTGGATCGAAGAAAATGATAGAGGGGGGGGGGTGAATATTGTTGGTACTTGGATGGCTAGGGAGAAGGGGGGTGAATGTAGCCAGACACAAATTTCTATCACTTAGAATTTCTGCATTTAAGGTTAGTCGCAAAACAGCGGAAGCAATACAAAAATAGAGATGCAGAAACTAAACCCTAAATTAAGCACAAGCAAAAAACGCTAACAAAGAGGATTTACAAGGTTCGGGGATAACTTGCCCCTATTCCTTAGCGTGCCCGTAAGGTGGGCGACCCCTTGATCATCGGCATATCAAGCCTCAGAAAATCCGGATAGAATGCAACCTCCTTCTCGGTGGAGTAACTTCTCCACAGCGTTTCAAAACGAATGAAGTATTAAGTACAGAGAAATACGAGAAGGAATCTTACAGAGCACTTAGGACAGCAAGAACACAAGGGAACTCCTCACCGAGCTCCACTCAGCACAGATCTCACGCAAGAACTCCCTGCTCTTCGTGTCTTCTTGCTGATGGACTCGCCAAGCTCCTTGTTTCTTCCCAGTGCTCAAGTATCAGAAGGTTGCTCAAGATTCACAGTTGCTTGCTCAAAGAGATGATCAAAGTTGTCGCAAGAGCACAGGTGTTGTAGCCAAAGAAGAGTTCTTCGATCAATAATGCAGAGACTTCTTCGCCACCAAGACCTTAAGCCTCTGCTCACTGAACACCAGGTCACAGCCACCTCTCTACAGCTCCCAGCTACTCAACTACAACTGCCCATCTATCCTGACCTCTCCTGGACTCCCTGAGCTCCCCTCAGCCAAGCCCTAGTCAGCATCTCAGTGGCGCAGTCATTCGTTGAAACCTGAGAAGGTAAACTGCCAAACCTGATCAAGAAAAAGCCTCCATTTGACTCCCCTTGAGTGAACCTGAGTTATCTGCACACTTAGGAGGTCATTAGCACAACAAATCAATAGAGGATCAAATATCAGAAGGCTCAGAACAAAGATTAGTAGTGTATCAGTAGCAATCAGAACGCGATCAAAACTTTGACAGCGTTTTTGAATTAAAGCTGTCAGCTACTATCGGTCACCAGACCGATCAGAGTGACTCCTGATCGGTCACCAGACCGATCAGGATAGGTTCAGATCGATCAGGCAGCAGCCTGATCGGTCACCAGTGAGAAATAAGAAATCGCAACTTCTCCGTGACCGATCACCAGATCGTTCCCAAGTCATGGATCGGTCACCAGACCGATCCACCCCTTTGCAGAGTGATTTTCTAGATTCGCAGCCCAAACCTCCTGATCGATTACTAGACCGATCAGGGTGTGGCCTGATCGGACTGGTGACCGATCAGGCCACTCTCTGACCGATCAGGCTCTAGCTTGATCGGTTATAGTGAGAAACCCGCGACAATTGATCGTTCACCAGAATAATCTGAATAGTCTCCCTGATCGGTCACCAGACAGATCAGGAGCCGAACAGTAAGGTTTCCAAAGTCACTGTATGCTCCCTGATCGGTCACCAGACCGATCAGACATCTCTGGATCGGTCACCAGACCGATCCACGAGGAACTCCGTCCCAACTATTAGTGATATGAGAGAAGTGCCCTAAGGCAATCGCCTTATGATTGTAATCATTTATTTTAATAAATGAATATTCACTATTTGAGTATACATGTTTGTGTATTTGATTGAGATCTTAAACTCATTTACTGAATGTCCGCAATACAATTCACAGCATGAGAGAATTTATGATGAATTCACAACTAGTGATTATCTCTACATGTGCAATTGTGACGTATTGAAATTGTCCCTAGTCGATGAATTGATAAATATGTACACTATCAATTCTGTTGAGACTAGCATGGGTTATTCTCTAATCAGCTGATTCTCACTGGCTGATGACATTGAGATGTCCGGAGATAAACATAAATGCTAGTTAAGGGAACTAGTTCATTGGAGTGACTGGCTGTAAAACTTCATATGGTAGTCTACATATAGATATGTCAGTGAAGTTCTTACTGCAGCTTAAGTGCGATGTACGGTGTTCAAGTCATCTTGGTCTTGGAGACTTATATTTTGACATCTTAATCAAGCATCTCCAAGGAGGTCTGGACCCAGGATGATTGGGTATAAGCCGAAGTGCCCGAAGATGTTTGAACAACCTACAAAGGATTCACCACTCCTTGTGAGGAGATGTATACCCTAGGCCTATCGTTGGATTGTTACTCGAAGCCTCTGGCCAGAGCATGACATGTTCAGAGTATGAATCTCTTAAATACATGAGAGTAATTAGAATCCGTAGGACGAGAAAATGTTACTTGGGCTAGGTGTGACGTAGTCAGCCTACTGGAGACTGACACACATAGACCATGTCCTGAACCAAGTGGGTATAAGATGGTGAAGGGAATAGGGCACGATTCATTATAGCTGCTGAAGGATTTCAGAATTATTTCTGAGGTTAACCGTTGATCTTTCGATTAATTGGGGATCATGATGTACTACTAGGTGCCACTCATGATCGTTCAATAATTAATTGATTAATTATAGATGGCCAACATAAATCGAAAGCCTATTTAGTCACACGCACTACGAGTAATCCGAGGGATTTAAAACGAGTTGAAAATTGGATATTCCAATCAAGAGAGATTAAGTTTGGTTGAGCCAAACGATAAGTCGAATCTGAATTTTTCAGAGACGCATCGGAAGCGTAAAATGGCTAAGTCTTTTGAAGACTTAATAGATGAATTAAATAAGTTTAATTCATTGGGGCTTGGCTTGGATGGGCCGGCCAAAGAGGGCCTCCATCCTCATTGCTTGGCTGGCCACAACAAAGGGAGAGAACCAAGTTTTTGGTTCAATTTTTAAATAAACCAAGTGTGGTTTGTTTTATAAAATTATGGATGATATAAATTTTTATAATAAACCAAGGTTTGGTTTATTTTTCATGGAAATTAAAATGAACCATGGATTGGTTTATTTTATAAAATCAATCATGGATTGATTTACCATGATAAGGAAATTTATTCCATAGGAGAGAAGATTTTTATCATGAATTAAAATATGATTTTAACCATGATATAAAATCAAACTTGGCATGATGGAATAAGTTATTCCATATTTGAGAGGCTTGATGGTTGAGAGGCCACTATATAAAGGTCCCAAGGCAAGGCTTGGGTGGTGAATCATAGAGATGAAGGCATAGGCTCTCTCCCTCTCTTTCTCTCCTTCTCTTCTCCCCTTCTTCCCGTGCGCCAACCAGCCCCAAGAAGGAGCACCAGTCGACCATCTTTTTGTGGTTAGTCTTCCGACTTCTCTCTTGGTTTTTCTTGTCGCGTTCTCGGAGAATCTAGTAGTTCTCGAGAACACGAAACTCGTGGCTTTGCGAAGTCATCCTGAAGATACTCGGTGTGGACACGAATAGTGGCGGAGCTTCCAAGGGACGCTTACGGTTGGATCTTGTCCATTCCTTCGAGTTACGCGAGGTAATATGTAAATTAGTTTACGTTTCTGCAAAAATTTTAAATATGTGATCATGTCTACACAAGATAAATTTGCATGCTTAGATGTGTGGTTAAATGATTTTGAGAAATTATTTATCCTAAACCTTCCGCTGCACGTAATTCATTTTGAAATTACGAACCTGCATCCATGTCAACATGCACCCGGTCCCAACAGTGGTATCAGAACCATGTTTGTGTTCGACATAATCATATAATTGTTTTGCGGAAAGCTTTATCATGATCTCAATTTTGGAAAATTTTTAATTATGAAAACTTTCCAATTATGATAAATTTTCGATTTAGGAATTTCAAAGTTTGGAAATCCTCATGAAATTTCGCAAACTTTTAAAATATCTCTGTTTCTAAAATTTTATTATAATTTTGAAAACGTTCCATTTTTGGAAACTTTCCAATTCAGGAAATTTCCTATTTTGGAAATTTTCCAATTTAGGAAAAACGTAAGTTTTCTTTGTACCAGAAACTTACAATTATTCTGAAAACCTTTATTTTTGGAAACTTTCTATTTATGGAAAGCTCACAATTTTGGGCACTTTCTTTCATGAAAGTCTAGAAAAATTATGGGAATATTAATTGACATTTAAATTTATAATTGGAAATTAAATTATTTACAAAATTCTTTATTTTGGATTGAGCCTCGAGGAGCTGTCCAATTTAAAGTTAGTTGTTATAATTAAATTTCCTAAATTGAATTTAAATTATCAAATGTTTAATTTGGATTGAGCCTCGGAGAGCCATCCAAATTAAGTTATTGATATTAATTTTCCATAAATAAAATATGTGATCAAATCTTGAAATTTTTTGAGGTGATTTTCAAACGATAATTTCCTTATTTGATTTATGAGGTGATGCTCTTACATATTATTGTCTCCAAAATTTATTAGGAAAAATGTTTCCTATAGTGTATATTTCCTTAAATAATATTTTCATGAAAATAATATGTGGTTGAATTAAGGGAATCTGTCTCTTAATTTAATAAGATTTGATTTAGAGAAATCAAAGTCTTAAACATATTATTTCCGAAATTGATTATGATAATTGGTCTGTCACGAATGTGGGCCTCAAATTTAAATGTATATGAATGAATAACTGGAAACCCTTTTTACAATCAAAAACTGAAAATGTAGTAAAGGGGCCACAGGTCGTATTTTTCTCGGGGCTAGTTGACGTTGTTTGATTCGCGCTTGTATTCGTGTGTCGATAATGATTTTGGGTTTCAAATAAATATTGGGTTTTGGGTTGTAATTGAAAATGAGAATGAAATGAAGGAAAACCAAACAAAGGAATTAGACAATCCATAATGAGTGATAACTCAATCGAAGGTAAACCAACTCAACCAAGGGAACTAAATCGAAATTAAAAGGGACACAATGGATCTTGAATGCAGCCTCAATGCTAAACAATTGAATAAATGCAGTGATGGCATATTGTGAAAACAAACAAGCTTAACACAACAATTGCATACGAAATTCAGAATTTAAACACGCTACAATTCAACTTTGCTACATGATTTGCAAGCCAACAATTTCTAACAAAATTCAGAAATGGTTGAATGTAACACTAGCTGCGTTCAAGCACCCTAGCACCACAAAATCAACATATAATTGGACACCAATCAATGCTTAAACTGCCTCTTGATACTAAGTGTAGAAGTAAACAACTTGATACACCAAAATGAGAAAATTGTTGTGCCAAATACAATTCAAATCAGTTTCGAGTGGTTACTTAGCTGCGACTAATGTAAAGCAACTGGTAATTCAGAATTATAGCCAGTCAGTATAACTTGGAAGACAAAACCTTTCGAGAAGTGGTGAGCAGAATTGAGTGAAGGAAATCAAAACTGAAGCAGAAATTCAGCCGTGCAGGGACTGAGTGTGAAGCTACTGCAGAAATGCAACAACCGAAGCAGGAACTAATAGATCAAGTTGAATATGATGCAATGGTTCACTAACTACAGCTGTTCTGATAAATTGAAATCAAGGATTCATACACAAGTTAAAGAATTTCAGGATTGATTCAAAATTGCAGAAATAACTTGCAGTTTTGCAGAAGTTCAGAAATTATCTAAGCGCAGAGCAACAAACAACAAGCTGATATCTATACACTACTCTACAGTTCGGAAAGCTTAAGAATGACTGAAGACTACTTGACACAAATTAAGAATGTGCTAAGCTAACAATTGCTGAAAGTAACTGATGTGCAGGAAACAAACGTGATACGCTCAATGAAGACTTGGCACGCACAAAGAAATACTGAACAAACTGGTGAATTGAAATTACATGCTGATCAACTCAAATCAAACTCATTAGCTACCAAAATGTTGACTTAAATCCCAGGAACTAAACCAGAAACGAACTGAATTCGAACTGAACTGAAATTTCAGAACAAAAGCTGATACGCAATGGAGAAAAACAGGGAATTCTGATACACAAGCTGGAAAACAGAAACAAACTGAAGTAAAAAAGCAATTGTCAACTAAACAAGCTACCTACTGATTAACTTGAAAGATTGAAACCTAATTTGAGCTAAACAATCAGAAAACGCAATTACAGCTAATGAAACAAAATCAGAAACTGCAGAAACAAAGTTTACAGCTAATTGACTTAAATTAACTACGGTAAACTACTCCTCAATCTTCCCTAAGCTCAACATCTTCTTGGTTGTCAATCAAGAGCTGGCTTCGAACCCCTAGGCTCAGCAAATCAGAGGAAATCAGCTCGGATTTATGGATTCTGCTCAAGCTGCACGCGGCTGGAATTTTCCAGTCCAATCTCTTGTATCTTGATGGATGGCTTGCGATGATGAGTTGAAGAACATCTGAGCTCACCTGAGAACCCCTACAAGCAGCTCAAATGATCAGAATTGGCTTGTGGACCAGAAACAGGTGATTGGTTAGCAGAGATGTCGAAACCCTCAAACAAACTCTGTCCGGATGCAATCTGAGCTGAATTTTCGATCCTAGCTATCTTCCAAGGACTCAGATGATGATCAAATAGAGAAATTGAGGGGTCGCGCCCCTTGGATGAAGAAATTGCTGAAGAAAATGCAAAGAAAATGAAGAAGAAGGTGTTGCGGCGAGGAAACGCGACAAGGAAGAACTGGGTAGCGTTTCTGTTAGTGATATGATAGAAATGTCCTAAGGCAATCGCCTTATGATTGTAAATATTTATTTTAATAAATGATAATTCACTATTTGAGTATACATGTTTGTGTATTTGATTGAGATCTTAAACTCATCTACTGAATGTCCGCAATACAATTCACAACATAAGAGAATTTGTGATAGGATCACAACTAGAGATTATCTCTAAATGTGCAAATGTGAAGTATTGAAAATATCCCTAGTCGATGAATTGATAAATACGGACACTATCAATTCTGTTGAGACTAGCATGAGTTATTCTCTAATCAGCTGATTCACACTGGCTGGCGACATTGGGATGTCCGGAGATAAACATGGATGCTAGTTAAGGGAACTAGTTCATTGGAGTGACTAGCTGTAAGACTTCATATGGTTATCTAAAAAGATATGTCAATGAAGTTCTTACTGCGGCTTAAGTACGATGTTCCTTTGACTTGCGGTGTTCAAGTCATCTTGGTCATGGAGACTTATACTTTAACATCTTAAGCAAGCAACTCCAAGGAGGTGTGGACCCAGGATGATTGGGTATAAGCCGAAGTGCCCGAAGATGTTTGAACAGCCTACAAAGGATACACCACTCCTTGCGAGGAGATGTATACCCAGGCCTATCGTCGGATTGTTACTCAAAACCTCTGGCCAGAGTATATCATGTTTGGAGTGCGAGTCTCTAAAATACATGAGAGTAATTAGAAATCCAAAGGACGAGAAAGACATTACTTGGGCTAGGTTTGACGTAGTCAGTCTAGTGGGGACTGACACAAACAGACCATGTCCTGAACCAAGTGGGTATAAGGTGGTGAAGGGAATGGGGCACGATTCATTAGAGCTGCTGAAGGGTTTCAGAATAATTTCTTCTGAGGTCAAACCGTTGATCTTTCGATTAATTGGGGATCATGATGTACTACTAGGTGCCACTCATGATCGTTCTATAATTAGTTGATTATAGACGGCCAACATAAATCGAAAGCCTATTTAGTCAAACGTACTACGAGTAATCCGAGGGATTTAAAACGAGTTGAAAATTGGATTTTCCAATCAAGAGAAATAAGTCGAATCTGAGTTAATCAGAGGCGCAATGGAAGCTAAAAATGGCTAAGTCTTTTGAAGGCTTATTGGGCGAATTAAATGAGTTTAATTCGCGATTGGTGGGGCTTGAAGTGGCCGGCCAAAGAGGGTGCCCACCCTCTTTGGTTTGGCCGGCCACATTAAAGGGAGAAAACCATTTTAGTTGGTTTAATTAATAAAATAGATCTAGCGCGATTTATTTTATAAATTATGGATAAATAAATTTGTATAAAGAAATTTATATAAATAAATTTATAGAAATTTATTCCTTTTTATGGAAGTTAAAATAATCCATGAATTGGTTTATTTTAATTTTATAAAATCAATTATGAATTGATTTTTTCATAATAAGAAAGTTTATAAATTTCTTATAAAATTTATTCCATAATAAAAGGAGAGATTAATTAGTTTTATTATAAAGTTAGTTATAATAAAACTTGGTAATTCATAAGAGAATTTATAGGATAAATTTCTTATGATAACTAATTAGTTTTATTATAAAGTTAGTTATAATAAAACTTAGTTTAAACGGAATAATTCATAAGAGAATTTATAGGATAAATTTCTTATGATAACTAATTAGTTTTATTATAAAGTTAGTTATAATAAAACTTGGTTTAAACGGAATAATTCATAAGAGAATTTATAGGATAAATTTCTTATGATAACTAATTCCGTTAAGAGGAGACTTGGCAAGGGAGAAGCAACTATATAAGGAACCAAAGGGAAGCCTTTAATCCTAACTAGTCGAAATAGAGCTAACCTCTCCCTCTCTCTCTTTTATTCTCTTCTCCTTCCCTTCTTCCCATTAGGGCCGGCGCCCCTTAAGAAGATTAGGGCCGGTGCCCACCTTCCAAGCAAGGGCCGGCGCACCATCCTCACCTCCCAAGTGGTTGGCGTGAGCTATCAAGAAGAAGGAGAAGCCAACCAAGTAGAAGAAGAAGCGGATCACAACTCGTCTCTTCCCGGAATTTCGATTCCGTTATTTTGGTGGTTAGTTTCCTATCTTTTCTCTTGTTCTTCTAGTTGTGCCTTCTGAGAATCTAGTAGTTCTCGTCGGCACAAAACTCGTGACTTTGCGAAGTCATCCCGAAGAGAACTCGGCGTGGACGCGAATAGAGGCGAAGCTTCCAAGGGACGCTACGGTTGGATCTCGTCCCTTACTTCGAGTTACGCGAGGTACTTGGTAAATTATTTTACTTTTCCGCAAAGTTTTAATTTATGATTATGTCAACACATCATAAGGTTGCATGCTAGATACGTGGTTAAAATAATTTAGAAAATTATTTTATGCTAATTCTTCCGCTGCCTGTAAAAATTTAAAGTTTTACGAACTCGTATCCTTGTCGACATGCACCCGGTCCCAACAGTGGTATCAGAGCCAGTTAGTGTTCGACATAATCATATAATTGTTTTGTGAAAAACTTTGTCATGATCTCAATTTTGGAAAATTTTTCAATTATGGAAACTTTCCAATTATAATAAATTTTAGATTTAGGAATTTCAAAGTTTGGAAATCCTCATGAAATTTCACAAACTTTTGAAATTTTCTAGTTTCTGAAATTTTATAATAATTGTGAAAACTTCCCATCTTTGGAAACCTTCCAATTTTGGAAAATTTTCTATTTTAGAAATTTTCTAATTTTGGAAATATGTAAGTTTTCTTTGTACCAAAAACTTACAATTATTCTGAAAACCTATTATGAAATCTCGCAATTTTGGACACTTTCTTTCAAGAAAATCTAGACAAATTTATGGGCAATTAATTGACAATTAAATTTGAATTGGTTTTTAAATTGACAATAAAATTCTTTATTTTGGATTGAGCCTCGGGGAGCCGCCCAATTTAAAGTTAGTTGTTGTAATTTAATTTCCCAATTTTAAATAAAATTGTCATGTTCAATTTGGTTACACTTCCGAAGTGGACCAAATTGGATTTATGACAAATTACTTTTCTTTGGGTATCTGAGCCTCGGGGAGCCACCCTTAGAAAATGATTTGTTGTAATTAATTAAATCCATAAATAAAATATGATTTAAGAGGTGATTCTCTTACATATTGTTGTCTCCAAAATTAATTAGGAAAATAGTTTCCTATAGAGTTTTCTTAAAGGAGATTTTCATGAAAATAATATGTGGTTGAATTAAGGACTCATGTCTCTTAATTTAATAAGATTTGATTTAGAGAAATCAAAGTCTTAAACAAATTATTTCTGAAATTGATTATGACAATTTAGGAAATTATTTCCCAAAACAATTCCTTTAATAAAGTATGAAATTAGAATTAGGAAATCTGGTTCCTAATTCAATTAATGAGACTTGATAAATTAAGTCACATACATACTTTATTAAGGAAATCGTTAGTCATGACATGATTATATGTCATGAATGTGCTTAGAAAAGAAAGGATGAGACCCAAAACCCCTTACAAAATATTAAGGCCAACACCTTACATTAATATGGTTAGAATCGGAGTTTTGTTTCTCGTTTGGGTTGATGGACACATCCATGCCCGGCTTGAACCTCAACATGTTCAAACCATGGAATTAGTTTATGAATAATATAGTTGGAGTCAGAGGTCAATCCTTAGTTTTGGTTGTTGGACACATCCAAGCCTAACTAAACGGTTGAATGAGCTCCAACCTTATTAAAACTATTTCTCGATTAATGGGTCAGCCTTAAGCTTGGAGCATCGATTTGTTGTGCCACAGCCAAGGTCGATGTAAAGAGAGGTGTAGTTGGGTGCTATGTATAAAGTTGCATACTTGTTAATGAGTTAACAACCCAATGATTTATGCAAACATTCAATTAGTTGGTAGCATAAAGTGACAGTTACATATATGTGATATGTAAACGGTATAATTACCAACCTTCATAGCTAAGAACAACTTGATGGCCACGGCCATGGTGGTTATTATCTATGGTTGGATATCAACCTATTTGGAGATGTTCCTACGATCTCCCGAATTGATAAAAAGGGTTATTCAATTAGAAAAATAAATAGGATTTTATTAATGTATGTTGATACATTCTTTAATCATTCTTCTTACATAAGCTCAATTTGTATTTCTAGGATAATCACTCGATCATGTCTTCTCTAAATTTGTGTTCCATTTTGGACACCAATAAACTGACTGGGCCAAACTTCATGGACTGGCTTCGAAACCTGAGGATAGTCCTCAAGGCAGAGAAGCTTGCTTATGTCCTTGAAGATCAACTTCCCAACCGTCCTCCTAAAAATGCAACTCCAGACCAGTTTCCTGAGTTGCTTAACCTGCTGAAGAGTGTAGAGCCTTCTGTGAAGCAGGATCAAAAGTCGGTACTGTTAGTTAGTTCCTCGAAAAAAGGTTCTAAGAGGAAGGCCAAAGAACAGAATAAGGGAAAGAAGAAAAAGGCCAAAAAGACTGAAAATAGCCTAAAAGGCACTTGCCATCACTATGGCAAGGAGGGTCACTGGCGAAGAAACTGCAAGGTTTATCTTGAGTCCTTGAAAGAAAAGGCATCCGATGCCCCATCCTCTTCAAGTATCTTCGTTGTTGAATGTCACTCTATTTCCTCAAACACCTGGGTACTTGATACTGGGTGTAGCTCACATATATGTAATGACATACAGGGGCTAAGGAATAGAAGAAGACTCGTCAAGGGAGAAGCGAATTTTGCGAGTTGGAAACGGAGCAAAGATTGCTGCTGTTGCCATTGGAACATATTTGCTAAAGCTCCCTACAGGACGTGTCTTAGAATTGGATAATTGTTATTTTGTTCCTTCGTTAATAAAGAACATTGTATCTATTTCATGTTTGAATGAAAAGGGTTATCATTTAACTTTTAGTAACAATTGTTGTTACATAACTTTAAATGACGTTCTTTATGGGAATGGAACTTTGTGCAATGGTATCTACACGTTAGATTTATCCGGTGACGTTTTCAATATCGAAGTTAGCAACAAACGTGCTAGAATAGATAATCGAATAGACTCCTACACGTGGCAGTGTCGTCTTGACCATATAAGTAAGAAACGCATGACCAAATTACACCGATGTGGAATTTTTGAATCATTTGAACCCGATTCATTTGATACATGCGAATTATGCTTAAAAGGCAAGATGACCAAATTACCCTTTTCCGGAAAAGGTAATCCAGTGGGAGAATTGCTTGGTCTAATACATACTGATGTATGTGGACCAATGTCAACTCTTGCACAAGGAGGCTATAGCTACTTCATCACCTTTATCGATGATCACTCACGATTCGGGTATGTGTTCTTGATGAAATACAAATCTGAAGCCTTTGAGATATTCAAAGAGTTCAGAAATGAAGTAGAGAAACAGCTTGGCAAAAGTATTAAGATACTTCGATCCGATCGGGGTGGTGAATACTTAAGTCAAGAGTTTCAAGATTATCTAAGGGACATTGGGATATTGTCCCAATGGACTCCGCCGTATACACCACAGCATAATGGTGTATCTGAGAGGCGCAACCGAACCTTGATGGACATGGTTAGGTCAATGATGAATCATGCAACTCTTCCAAAATCCTTTTGGGTTATGCACTTAAGACATCTGTTTACTTGCTAAACAGAGTCCCGACCAAAGTAGTCTCTACTACTCCATATGAGACATGGAATAGTAAGAAACCTCACTTAACTCACCTTAAGACATGGGGTTGTCCTGCTTATGTGAAGCGGACTGTATCAGACAAATTGGATGCTAAGTCTGATAAATGTCTATTTATTGGACACCCTAAGGAAACAAAGGGTTACCAATTCTATCATCCCTTGGAACAAAAGGTATTTGTTTCAAGGCATGCTGTATTTCTGGAAAAAGAATTTCTTTTACAAGAAAATAGTGGGAGTGGCATTGAACTTGATGAAGTTCAAGAAACTCCAATAGACATTACAGAGACACCTAGTCTAGACCCACAACCAATAACTCATAATGATGAGCTATCAGTTGAACCTAAAACTACACCACCTCTTCGTAGGTCTGATAGGACACGCAATATTCCAGAGAGATACGGATTTCTCATAAGTGAATCGAACGATGATGAACCTATCAGTTATGAAGATGTTCTGAAAAATTCAGAAAGGGACAAATGGCTTGAAGCCATGAAGTCGGAAATGGATTCCATGTACGAAAACCAAGTATGGGACTTGGTTAACCCACCTGAAGGGATTAAGCCCATAGGGTGCAAGTGGTTTTTCAAGAAGAAAATCGACATGGAAGGTAATGTTGTTACCTTTAAGGCTAGATTAGTGGCAAAAGGATATCGTCAGAAACAAGGACTTGATTATGACGAAACCTATTCGCCAGTAGCTATGCTTAAATCCATTCGGATGCTCCTAGCCATAGCAGCTCATTATGATTATGAGATATGGCAAATGGATGTGAAAATAGTTTTCCTTAATGGAAACCTGCTTGAGGATGTATACATGATACAACCTGAAGGTTTCACATCAGTTGATAAAACCAAAGTATGTAAGCTTCGACGATCCATATATGGACTGAAGCAAGCATCCAGGAGCTGGAACATCCGTTTTGATGAGACAATCAAAAAGTTCGATTTCTCACAAAATCCTGACGAACCTTGTGTGTACAAGAAGGTTAGTGGGAGTGCAGTCGTATTCCTAGTATTATATGTCGATGACATATTACTTATAGGAAACGATATATCAGTCTTACAGACAGTTAAAATTTGGTTGTCCAAAACTTTCTCCATGAAAGACCTGGGAGATGCAACCTATATCCTTGGGATTAGAATCTATAGAGATAGATAAAAACGGTTGCTTGGTCTTTCGCAGTCTACATATATAGACCGAATGCTAAAAAGGTTTAGCATGTCGGAATCCAAGAAAGGTTACCTTCCAATCAGGCATGGGATCAACCTTTCAAAGTCTATGTGTCCGCGCACAGAAGACGAGAGGATTTGCATGAATAAGATTCCTTATGCATCCGCGATAGGATCTATCATGTATGCTATGTTATGTACTAGGCCCGATGAATCGTATGCTCTATGCGTCACAAGCAGATACCAGTCGGATCCAGGAATGGATCATTGGGCGGCTGTCAAGACGATCCTTAAGTACTTAAGAAGAACTAAGGATGTGTTCCTAATATATGGAGAAGGAGATATGGTAATACGTGGGTATACAGATGCCAGTTTCTAGACAGATAAGGATGACTCCAAATCTCAGTCTGGATACATATTTACTTTGAATGGAGGCGCAATAAGTTGGAAGAGTTCCAAACAAGACACCGTAGCGGATTCTACCACGGAAGCGGAATATATCGCAGCTTCGGAAGCAGCAAAGGAAGCAGTCTGGATCAAGAAGTTTGTCTCCGAACTTGGTGTGGTTCCAACCATTGATGAAGCAGTGCCGGTTTACTGCGACAACAATGGAGCTATTGCACAAGCAAAGGAACCAAGGTCTCATCAGCGATCCAAACACGTGCTTCGCCGCTATCATCTGATCAGAGAGATTATAAGTAAGGAATTGNTGATCGATCACCCTGATAGATCAGAGAAAGTTCCTGATCGGTCAAAGACCGATCAGGGTTTCAGGCCCTTAGAGTCTCAACGCACCTGATCGGTCAGTGACCGATCAGGGAACAACCTTTGATGGTCACACTGACCGATCATGGAACAGCTGGACCGATCAGGGTGGTCCCTGATCGGTCCAGGAGGGCCCTGATCGTCACCAAGACCGATCAGGGTCTTCTCCCTCTTGGGCTCTTACTCACTGATCGTTCATCAGAAATCAATGTAACGATCAGTGTTTCAGGCCTTAGAGTCTCAACGCACCTGATCGGTCAGTGACCGATCAGGGAAACACCTTTGATCGGTCATACTGACCGATCATGGAGCAGCTGGACCGATCAGGATAGTCCCTGATCGGTCCAGGAGGGCCCTGATTGGTCCGTATGACCGATCAGGGTCTTCTCCTCCTACTCACTGATCGTTCATCAAGAACGATCAAACCTTCCAACAGAAAGGTTGGAAAACCTTCTGTTCTCTCCCTGATCGTTCACCCAGAACGATCAGGCTCCTTGGATTTCCCTGGATCGGTCACCTGATCGATCCTCCAAAGAGACTCCGTGCCAACCGATCTCCCGACCGATCCAGCCTCAATTCAATTCAAACCCGGCTTCACTCGCCGGGTTTCAGTCTCCCGGCTTCACTCACCGGGACACCCGGCTTCACTCACCGGGATTTTAGTCACCCGGCTTCACTTACCAGGACCGGCTTCACTCACCGGGATTTCTCCACCTAGCTTCACTCGCTAGGACCTGGCTTCACTCACCGGGTTTTCCACCTAGCTTCACTCGCTAGGACCTGGCTTCACTCACCAGGGTTTCAGTCACCCGGCTTCACTTACCAGGACCCGGCTTCACTCACCGGGATTTCTCCACCTAGCTTCACTCGCTAGGACCCTTCACTCACGGATTTTCTTCACCTAGCTTCACTCGCTAGGACCTGGCTTCACTCACCAGGATTTTCTTCACCTAGCTTCACTCGCTAGGACCTGGCTTCACTCACCAGGATTTTCATCAATTCTTACTCAACCAAACTTAAATCGTTGTCAACACCAAAACAACAATCGGGCCAGACTGCATCAACAATCTCCCCCTTTTTGTTGTTTGACAACCCGATTTAAGTTTAGGTATTCATTAATCAGAGTCATTAAATTATCATAAGGGAATCAAAGTCCTCTCCCTACAATAACAAACCCTAAACTTAATCAACCATTCTCTCCCCCTTTGTCAAACACCGAAAAGGGTATGGTTATTAAGTTAATCATAACTCCCCCTCAACCTAGGGTCTCTTCCCAAAATCCGAAATAATCAAAGATAGAAGTTTTGCATATGAGAGGCATATACCATAAATGTATCATGGCAACAATGGTAATGCAATCATACGACAATAACAGTGGTTGAAAACATACACCGAACTATATCATGGTCAAATATGTGTATGTTTCATATGTCAAGTAAGGAATGCATCTGTATCTGATATCAATCATGGTTATTGATACAGAAATATTTTTTAATCTGGGGAGCGATCAGATTTCAGAAAAATTTCTGAAACCATGATACGTTCCTAATCAGACTGCATTGACATTTTGCATTCCTCAACGGGGGCATAGACTCTATTAATATTCGTTATTTCAAGAAATATTTTCGAAACACGACATTAAGACTAAGAGTCATGACTCAACATACCCCTTTCTTATCAATTTGAACATCCCAACATAGGTTTGTATCAAATTGATATTTAATCCTTGATGTTTCAGAAACATTCCTGAAAATCAAAAATCTTAGAAATTTCTACCCTTCTTTGACCAATTGAACATCATAATTGGACTGATCGGTGGACCGATCAGGCTTGGTATTTAGGAGTTTCGCACAATTTTACTCAGGTTTCAGAAACCAGCAAAAGCAGAAACTTTCCAGTAACTGTTTCTATCTCCTAATTCACTTAGATTTTCTCCCTAAATGAGCTTTGTTCATCATAATTCACTTAATCAAACAATTATCAAATGTGATACTTAAAATCAGATTTCAAAATATGATCAGCATGTATCAAATAATATATGATCAGATTTCATAATACAAATAACACTGTGATCAAACTTTCAAAAACATGCTTGTATCAAATTAGTACCAAAAACATGTGTTCATCTTATTCTTAACCAAAATTGGCATGCATTCATGATGTATAACATATACAAGAAAACATAAATTGCATCAAGAAACCTAACTATCCAAGACAACCCATGGCGAGAGTAAGTTATGTGTCAACCTAAGCCATTCATATGAATTTGATGAAATGGTAAGCTCATTCCTAACTAGGAATGGCTATATGTTTTGGAGGACCAAATATCAACCACTCATGTTGATACATGCTCCCCCTCAACCCATGCTTATACAATTCTAAAGATGGAGGTTTTAGGTACCCAAATTTTGGGACCTAAAGCATCTACAACAACTGACTTTGGCACCCAAGCTTAGTCATTTTCTTTTGAACTTTTTGACCCTTAGAAGTATGATTTGGTCTAACACGAGTCCTAGACATTAGTGTCATGAAACTTGATTCTTTAGTTGGTAACCCAAACCAACCTTGTTATAAACTGCTTTTTTGGGAATTTAGAATCATATCTAAGGTTTTAGAGCTAGTTGAAAATTTCTGAAGAATATTCTTGAGGTTTTCAATTTCGCTCCTAAGAGTCTTGTTCTCATCCTTGAGGAACTCATCATGAAAGTCATTACTTACCTCATCCTTAGAGGTTCTCAACTGTTCTACCTCCAATTTTAATGATTTGACTTTCTTTTTAGATTTCTTTAACAAATCCGTTAAACATGCTATGGTCCTATAACATTTATCTAATTCTGGAGAGATTACCTCTTCATCATCCGAAGATGATGAAGGCGCGGTTGAGGAGCTTGATTCGCTATCACTCTCCTTGTTTGGCTCATCTAGTGCCACTAAAGCCACATGGCAGTACTCCACCTTTTCTTTCTTCTGCTCCTTCTTCTTCTCCTTCTTTTGTCTTCTGTTCCCTGCCACAAAAGCCAACCCTTTCTCTTTGGGCTTTGGTTAGCGATCTCGTGTAGTTCCATCTCACAGAATAAATCTTCTAATTTAATAATGGAAAGATCCTTGGATACCTTGTAAGCATCCACCATGGATGCCCACAAGGCACTTCTAGGAAAAGCTTAAGAATATACCTTACGAGGTCGCGATTGTCTACCTTTCACTGATGGAATGGAGGCCGTTGAGTATCTCCTTGAACCTTCCATGAAGCTCACTTACCTTCTCATTTCTCCCATGGAAAGGTTTTGAAGTTGGCTAAGAAGGAGATCCTTCTTAGCTGTTCGGGTGTCTTGAGTTCCTTCATGAAGTTCTCTGAGTTTGTCCCAGAGATCCTTAGCACTTGTGAAGGGGCCAACTTTTATCAGTTGGTCCTTGGTCATACCGCATTGCAAGGTGACCACAGCCTTTGCATCAGCTTCTCCCTTTCTGACTTGCTCAGTAGACCAGCTCGAGAACTCGAGCTCTTTTCCTTCTGCATCCTTTGGTGGGGAGAAACCCTCCTTGACAGCAAACCACATTTGAATGCTTGTCTTCAGGTAATATTCCATTCGCGATCTCCAGTATTGGAAATCTGAGCCATCGAAGTAGGGAGGTCTGTTGGTGCTGAAACCCTCTCTGAAAGCCATCAGGTTTAGCTCTCGGATGTTAAGCCGTGAAGAAGAGCTCCCAGCTCTGATACCACTTGTTGGGCTAGAGAGGGGGGTGTGAATAGCCACGACAAGAGATTTTTACTCTTTGATTACTTCTTGTCTGCACTCAGGTTAGCAAGCAGCGGAAAATAACAGAAATAAACACAAACAGAAGCTAAGACAGTGGATTTACAAGGTTCGGGGATAACTTGCCCCTACTCCTTGGCGTGCCCGTAAGGTGGGCGATCCCTTGATCGTCGGCAGATCAAGCCCCGGAAATCCGGATATCACAGTCTCCTTCTCGGTGGAGAAACCTCTCCACACAGTTGTCTTAACAGTATGTTAATAAAGCACAGAGACGAAGGAGCTTACAGAGCGCGAGAAGACAGTTTTACACCCCACCACTTACAACACAACCACAAGATAGCCTTCACTCAGCTTTCCTTCTTGCGTTGTCTGCTTGCTGATGGAGTCGCAACACTTCTTTTCGAGCTCGAGGATTTCACTGATCAGAATTGAATTTTCGCAGTGTTAGCTTTTCTGTTCTCTTCACATCTGATATATCTCAACTCAACTCAGGACATCGGACGTGTGTAGCACATTCCCTGCTCACCCACGACCCTAGGACCAGCCGCGTGCAGCATGCTGCTCACCCACGACCCTAGGACCAGCCGCGTGCAGCAAGCTGCTCACCCACGACCTCAGTCTGCCCATTTCTGACTGAAGTTTCCAACTGCCCTTGGCAGAAAATCAGAAACCCGTTACACTCAGAGTAGAGAGTTTGATTCACGGAAGTACTTCTTGCGTTATCCTGCATTACCTGCACAACACTCAGGAACACGTTATAGCAATAAGAACTTGACGTGAATGAGAAGACAGTAGAAGAAACTTCAATTTGAATTACAGTTTTCAGATACTAATCGATCCACCCGACCGATCAATATGAGTCCTGATCGATCAGATATCTATCTGATCGATCCAGTGACTTTCTGATCGATCACCCTGATAGATCAGAGAAAGTTCCTGATCGGTCAAAGACCGATCAGGGGTTTCAGGCCCTTAGAGTCTCAACGCACCTGATCGGTCAGTGACCGATCAGGGAACACCTTTGATCGGTCACACTGACCGATCATGGAACAGCTGGACCGATCAGGGTGGTCCCTGATCGGTCCAGGAGGGCCCTGATCGGTCACCAAGACCGATCAGGGTCTTCTCCCTCTTGGGCTCTTACTCACTGATCGTTCATCAGAACGATCAATGTAACGATCAGTGTTTCAGGCCTTAGAGTCTCAACGCACCTGATCGGTCAGTGACCGATCAGGGAACACCTTTGATCGGTCATACTGACCGATCATGGAGCAGCTGGACCGATCAGGATAGTCCCTGATCGGTCCAGGAGGGCCCTGATTGGTCCGTATGACCGATCAGGGTCTTCTCCCTCCTACTCACTGATCGTTCATCAGAACGATCAAACCTTCCAACAGAAAGGTTGGAAAACCTTCTGTTCTCTCCCTGATCGTTCACCAGAACGATCAGGCTCCTTGGATTTCCCTGGATCGGTCACCTGATCGATCCTCCAAAGAGACTCCGTGCCAACCGATCTCCCGACCGATCCAGCCTCAATTCAATTCAAACCCGGCTTCACTCGCCGAGGTTTCAGTCTCCCGGCTTCACTCACCGGGATTTTAATCACCCGGCTTCACTCACCGGGATTTTAATCACCCGGCTTCACTTACCAGGACCCGGCTTCACTCACCGGGATTTCTCCACCTAGCTTCACTCGCTAGGACCTGGCTTCACTCACCAGGGTTTTCTCCACCTAGCTTCACTCGCTAGGACCTGGCTTCACTCACCAGGGTTTCAGTCACCCGGCTTCACTTACCAGGACCCGGCTTCACTCACCGGGATTTCTCCACCTAGCTTCACTCGCTAGGACCCGGCTTCACTCACCGGGATTTCTCCACCTAGCTTCACTCGCTAGGACCTGGCTTCACTCACCAGGATTTTCTTCACCTAGCTTCACTCGCTAGGACCTGGCTTCACTCACCAGGATTTTCATCAATTCTTACTCAACCAAACTTAAATCGTTGTCAACACCAAAACAACAATCGGGCCAGACTGCATCAACAATAGACTCCATGCCACTTGCCATAGGATTTATTGTACATTCCCAGCCATAAAGTTGGGCAAATGCTTTATTTCTTGGTGATAGAGGGGGTGTTATGAATAATAACATGGCCGAGTGTTGGAATAATTGGGTTAAATTAGCTCGTTATCTCCCTATTATGGCTATGGTGGACCACATACGCATATAAATCATGAACATAATACATCAGTGACGTGAATCAACAATGGCGATGATTAAGGAATTAAGTCCCAAAAAGGAGAAGACTATTGCTAGTGTTTATCTTGAATCTTGAAATTTGAGAGTGCATCGGTCATGTAATTGGAGGTTTGAGGTAGTTGATGGCGAAAAATCCTTTGCTGTTGATTTAATTGATAAGAGTTGTTCGTGCAGAGCGCAAATCAATAAGCTTCCATGCAAGCATGCTTGTGCTGCTATTGAGTCGAAGTCATTATGTTAAATCCGACACTTTCGACTAGGTCCCGGTAATTTCCGGAGGATTATCGGGCAGGTTCCAGGGTTTCCGAAGCCTTGGCCTTAAATTAGGGACTAAACTGTAATTAAAACAAATGGTTACAAGGGGTTAAGGGGTTGGAAATTAAGACATAGGGGCAATATTGCGATTAGTTGGAAGTTAGTTGTACTAAAGTGCAAAACTCCAATCCCTTAAGTCACCTTCGGCCCCTCCTCCGCCCGCATGCCCTAGCCGCCACAGTGCCCGACTCCTCCACAGCAGATCGCAGCAGCGCTACTTCTCCTCCGGCCGCGTGCTGCCCTAGCCACGCCCCTCTAGATCGCCGACGATCTTCTCCCTCAAAGCGAAGCAGGCGAGCGCAAGGTCGCCGACTCCTCTTCCCTCTCGGCCACGCGCACTCGACGCTGAAGCCCAATCATCTCCATTCTTTGCCTTCCGAAGGTTTCCTCTTCGATTTCCAGCGCCGATTTCGAGCTATCCCTTTTCCTCTCGTTCCCTGCCTTTTCTTCAAAGCGGTGTCCCCTCTCCTCCTGTGCCGAGCTTTCCTCTGCAAGGCTACGGGTCGAGGATCACTGGAAGCTGGAGCAGGGGAGTTTTCTGTCAGCGCAAGTTCATGGTAAGGATTGATTCTTCACTACTGAGCTAGAATGGATTAAGTTTTGATTCAATGATGGATTTGGCAATGAACTATAAAGGCAGTTCATCTTATCTTAGGTTAGATATGAGATATTGAGCAAGCGGAGTTGAAGTGACCGTTGGAAAGGATTTGGGGTTTCATTTCTTCCTCCCTGTCTCAGCTTATTGTGTGGTTCTGTTGTGGAGCTGTTGGAGATCCCTACTGTGTGCAGTGTAAGGTAATTCCTGAACATTGGTTTTAGGATCTGAGAATAGGGATTCGGTTTGGGTTCTAATTGAATTGCTCAGTGGTGTTCGGTTGACCTTTCATGCCATAGGGTTGTATTATAGTTCTGTTTCTTAAGTATAGATCTAGCTTGGGTATTGATCTGTGGGAGGAACTGTTAGCAATTTCATATGTGCTTACGGTTGGTTGGAATTGCAAACCAACCTAACCTAATCCTCAATCTTAATTACGTGGACTAATAAAGAACCGATTAGTTAATTGGATAAGATTGACTAAAAAGGGAATGATAACTGGGTTAACCCTAATTTGGTGTAGGGAATAGTTAGCTACTTATCTTTCTGTAAATAGCTAATTAATTACATCCTTGATACAAGGACTTGACTGGATTTATTGTTGCTTATTATTGGCGGGTGGTTCTTTCTACTTTGATACGGACTTCCACTCTTGGAGGCGGGTACTTCTTGCTTGTCTTCTGTAGATCCACTTTATCTTTATGCATGGCTAGTAATTTATGCAGTAGGCTGATATTGACCTTTATCTGCTACCGTTTTGTTATCCTGCTTGATACTTATGCTTGACCTTGGATATGATCTACATTTATTTCTATACAGTCTCGTTTATTTGTTATCTGACTCTGTATAGCATTGGTATAAGCATGAGTATGTGGATATAGATTAGCATACCATTGTGGGGTTGTATTGGTTGATTTTGGTCATACCTGCACGTGTGTCTAGATATGGACTGATTGGGTTATTGTGGTATGTCACCTGATGTCTGCATTTGGTCGACTCTACTCGTATTTGCACGTGTATCTGGTTATAGGATTGATTGGGTTATGATGCATACATATAACCTGTGCATGATAGGTTGGGTTATGTGTCGATGACCTGGTAGGGGTTGCATGTGTTAGTCATGCACCATACCTGCACTGTTGCATGCCGGCGATCAGCTGACTCCCTTGTGATTGAGCCTAATCGTCTTCCGGCACATGATATGCACACACGGCCACTCATGGGTTAGTGGATACCGCTGGGTGTGTGCATTTGCTCTGTACTGCTCCGCTCGTCCGCTCATGGGTAGTGGTTACGGAGCGTGGTAGCAGGCAGGGATCCCTTCTCTTACCATAGACCAGAGAAGATGAGAGAGATATCTCCCCCATATATACATGGGGCGGAGTGTTTACTCCACCAGCATCCTGTCCACTCGGTCACTCAGGAGCAGTGATGGCAGAGTGCTGACAGTGTCACGGCTCTACCCACTCGGCCGACACAGTATCGCCTGTCTCGGTGGCTTGACTGGTGTTAGGGGGTGACCATGACATTGCATCATGTACATATGATGCATTTATGCATTGATTGTGTTTGCTGCATTTACGTGCTGCACTTGTTTGACATGCACATACAGGAGGTACTTTTGGTATGGTTTGTTGACCCTGCACTTGCTCGTATGGTACGAGTCCTATTATGATCATGATAGACTGATTTCTGGTATGTACAGTCCTTTATTATTTCAGTTATGCATGCTTCTGATATTATTATGGAGACTGTATCCTGTTATTTCTATATAGCTACTTTAGCTACTTTTCAGCCATGCATATCTTTCTATATACCCGCGAGTCCACTTGGACTCACCACCCGTCGTAACATTTTTGTTTCAGGTTGATAGCTCGCCGGAGGAGCCCAGTTGCCAGTCCCGGGTCCCCACGACTCCATTTGGATGGATCTTCCGCTGGTTTTGTTTTCTTTGATAGTATAGTGTACGTTTTGTATTCATTTCGTATATCGTGGACTTGTATTGGATTGATTCGTACGGTATTGTATTTTGAGTCCTCTGTTAGACTTTGTGCTTGTGGTTTTGCTACGCACCTGCCCAGGGGGCAGCTCAGGTGAGTTATAATTTCAGTATAGAGTTGTTTCATCATTATATACTTTATATATATCTATTTTGAGGCCTGAGGCCAATTTATAAACTGCGTGTGTTGTGTGTTTGTGTAAATTGTCCGCCGGACAGGGGAGGTGCTGTCCGATTTTATATTGGATCAGCGGCTCCAATGGTCTCGGGGCGTGACACATTATCGTTGTATGAATTCTGTGATCAGTATTTCAAGATTGGAATGTATCGCTAAGCATACAAAGGAATTATTAATCCAATCCCAACTTTTGACATTAATGAGTCAAATCTTGATGAAGGAAATGTAATCAATGCTCCAGATGATCGCAGTCAGCCAGGTCGTAGGAGGACTAAGAGAATACCATTACAAGTTGAAATACGTGTGTCAAAGTGTAGTCATTGTCATAAGAAAGGCCACAACAAATGTAGCTGCAAAGAAGCTATAAACTAGTTGTTATTCTCAAAATTATATATGTTTGATTTGTTTTTAAACACTTGGTTTATTTTTGCAATCATACTTTATAATTTGTATGGGTAGTCTGATACTTTTTGATATACACTTCCGCAAGAAAAAGAGATTGCTAGAAGGGGAATCAAGTAGGGTCTTACGTTCGAGAAAGCAGACATGTTTGAGTGACAACATTGGTGATTTACGTATTGGTTCTGGTTGAATGACAACACCTTTGATGGTTTTGTTTTTGAAAAAATTGTACAATATGTTTATGAACTTTATATCATGTGTCAGTTATTATTGTGCACTATGATTGTGTGGTGAAAACTCATGGTTGTATTTATAGTTTATGTGACTTTATATCATGTGTCAGTTATTATTATGTTTATGAACTTTGTTAGAGACTTTACAATATGTTCAATTTATTTTGGTTGAATTTTTGAGTTTCATGGACAAATTTTGCCAGAAACTTGAGTACAAATTTTGATAAATAAGGTATATATTATGTTTGATGGTTTTGTTTTGTACAAGAATTGGTTTGTCTGAAGTTGATGTGTAGTTGTTATAGTATATACTATAGTTGTGAAGTGGAAATTTATTGTTGTGTTTATAGTTTATGTGACTTTGTATCATGTGTTAGTGTCATAATATCCCCAATAACAAGCGGTCAAATGTCCCAATGTACCTGAATGTTTGAAATTAGTACCTCATTCGTGGAAATACATACTTAAATCTGAGTCAATTGTGCTTGATTTTTTGAGCCATTGAGAACTAAAGAGGGAGTCTCGTACCTGAATGCTCAAATTGTGGACGAGTATACTCAATTTGGTCATACACATACTCAAATTTCGATATTTCATATCTAATAATGCGGATTATGTACCTGATCAATTATGTAAAGCACTTATTAGAGCAGTAATGTCATTAACCTTAATCCATATTATATTATCAATGAAACAAATAAATATGTCTCAAGTAGACACCTACACTAATTAATGCATACCTTGCGTCCCAATGTACCTATAAGTTTGAAAATAGTACCTCATTCGTGGAAATATATACTTGAATTTGAGTCAATTGTGCATGATTTTTTGAGTCATTGAGAACTAAAGTGAGAGTCTCGTACCATAATACTCAAATTTTGGACAAGTATACTCAATTTGATCACACACATACTTGAATTTAGATATTTCATACATAATAATGCGGATTATATACCCTCATCAATTATGTGATGATCAATTATGTGAAGCGCTTATTCGAACAATAGTGTCATTAACCTTAATTCATATTATATTATCAATGAAACAAGGAAATATGTCCCAAATAGACATATCCACACTAATTAATGCATAACTTACGTCCCAATGTACCTGAAAGTTTGAAATTAGTACCTCATTCGTGGAAATATATACTTAAATCTGAGTCAATTGTGCTTGATTTTTTAAGCTATTGAGAACTAAAGAGGGAGTCTCGTACCTTAATACTCAAAGTGTGGACAAGTATACTCACTTTGGTCACACACATACTTGAAATTGGCTATTTCATACCTAATAATGTGGATTATGTACCCTCATCAATTATGTGATGATCAATTATGTGAACCACTTATTCGAACAATAGTGTCATTAACCTTAATCCATATTATATTATCAATGAAACAAAGAAATATGTCCCAAATAGACTCGCCCACACT
This sequence comes from Boesenbergia rotunda, assembly GCA_024364735.1. NCBI lineage: Eukaryota > Viridiplantae > Streptophyta > Magnoliopsida > Zingiberales > Zingiberaceae > Boesenbergia > Boesenbergia rotunda. Next base: position 5,022 of record JAGFNQ010003952.1, on the reverse strand, counting down.
AATTAATGCATAACTTACGTCCAATGTACCTGAAAGTTTGAAATTAGTACCTCATTCGTGGAAATATATACTTGAATCTGAGTCAATTGTGCTTGATTTTTTGAGATATTGAGAACTAAAGAGGGAGTCTCGTATCTTAATACTCAAATTGTGGACAAGTATACTTAATTTGGTCATACACATACTTGAATTTGGCTATTTCATACCTAATAATACGGATTATGTACCATCATCAATTATGTCAACCAATTAACCTTAATCTATATCATATTATCAGTGAAACAAGAAAATATATCGAAAAAAATCACCTATACCAACCCCTTCTAGGATTTGATTATAGATGTATACCACATCAGGTAATGTCAAATATAGATACATGCATTTTTCTCTTTTACTTCTAAGGTATTGACTCTCATATTAGGTGGTCTATATTCATGATAAGCATAATGCTCCATTGTGTATTTTCGTAGCTAATAATGCGGATTATGTACCCTGATCAATTATGTGAAGTACTTATTCGAGCAATAGTGTCATTAACCTTAATCCATATTATATTATCAAAGAAGCAAGGAAATATGTCCCAAACAGACTCACACATACTAATTAATGCATAACTTGCGTCTCAATATACCTAAATGTTTGAAAATAGTACCTAATTCGTGGCAATATATACTTGAATCTGAGTAATTGTGCTTGATTTTTTGAGCTATTGAGAACTAAAGAGGGTGTCTCGTACCTTAATACTCAAATTGTGGACAAGTATACTCAATTTGGTCACACACATGTTGGATCGAGAGAACCGATAGAGGGGGGGGGTGAATATCGGAAAGCGTTCGGATTTGAAAAGAGAATGCGTAGCGGAAGATTAAAAATAAAAACACACAAACACAGATATTTTTACTTGGTTCGGAGCCTAGGTCGACTCCTACTCCAAGGCCCACGGTCGCTGACCGTTTACTGCGGGCAATACTATAATCGTGTAAAAACCAGTTACAGAAATGGAATTACAATTCAAGTACAGTACTGAAATTGAGCTCTTCTTTTTACCGACGTCCGATGTAGATTACTTTTTCCGGAGTAGTAGGACGTCGTCGGCGCTTGTATCTTGAGTCGGGAGGTTGCCGGAGCAGAGCACGGAAGCCGAAGAGCGTAGAAGCGTTGAAAGAATTCGTTGTTCTGAAGCCTTGGTTCGAGGGTCCTTTTATAGCGCCTGGGGGCGCCCGGAACGTCGGGGGCGCCCCCCCACGTGTCGGCCGATCCACCTTTAGCTCGGTCAGCGTCTGATCCCTTCAAACTCGGGATTAGATCTTGACCGGGGCGCCCGGGACGCTGGGGGCGCCCGGGAGCAGCGAGGGCGTTCGGGAGCAGCGGGGGTGCCCGGGAGCATAGGGGCGCCCGGGAGATGAGCTGTCGAAGCCTGCCTTTGTTTTATGTGTTTTGTGTTCACCTTGGGGGCGCCCGGGACACTCCGGGCGCCCTGGTCAGCTGCTGCCTCACTCCTTTGAGGCTCTCTGAGCTACAGACACTCGTTCCTTCGGTCCTGCATCCAGGGTTAGTCCAAAACACCATAAAACAATAAGATGTTAGTTTATGCAGCCTTAGCTGTCTTGGTTCTGACATTGGGCCTCCAAAATGGAGCCCTAGGTCGAACCGACGCCTACTGTTCCCTCGACAGGGAACGCGTCCTCACCTACTCCTCTTGGGAGAATGTACCTGATGCCAACCGCTCCTCTGGTTGGACTTTTGCCTGGCGGTCCTTTGCCAGGTCTTGGATACCGAGCTGTCCTTCGCCCGGTGCTTAGCATTCCTTCGCTAGGGCTTCAGTCCCAAGCTGTCCTTCGCCTGGCGCCTAGCAGTCCTTCGCTAGGGCTTCAGTACCCTGGCATTCCTTCGCCAGTGCCTAGCAGTCCTTCGCTAGGGCTTTGTATCCTGACATTCCTTTGCCAGTGCCTAGCAGTCCTTCGCTAGGACTTTTCCTACACACTTGAGTAATTTGTTAGATAACAAGTAAGACTTAACTTTTGAGCCCTGTTGCCATTATCAAAACTCAGGTTCGACTTGGGTGCTTTCTGCACCAACAATCTCTCCCTTTTTGATTTATGGCAACCCTGGTTCAAAAAGTTAAGTTTAATCAAAGCATATAAAAATTACCTTTTGTTGCCTCCCCCTGGAAGGAATCTCCCCCTAGATTTTTCAAAAATTCGTAGAGTTTTTGAAAATAGGTTTTAAGTGTGAAGATGGGCTTTTTACCCTGACATTCCTTCGCTAGTGCCTAGCAGTCCTTCGCTAGGGCTTTTTACCCTGGCATTCCTTCGCCAGTGCCTAGCAGTCCTTCGCTAGGGCTTTTTACCCTGCACGCTAGAGTGACATGTTAGATAGCAAGTAATACTTAACTTTTGAGCCTTGTTGCCATTATCAAAACTCAGGTTCGACTTGGGTGCTTTCTGCACCAACAATCTCCCCCTTTTTGATTTATGGCAACCCTGGTTCAAAAAGTTAAGTTTAATCAAGGCATATACAAATTATCTTTTGTTCCCTCCCCCTGGAAGGAATCTCCCCCTAGATTTTTCAAAAATTCGTGGGGTTTTCGACACTAAGTTCTAAGTTTAAAGTTTGGATTTTTACTTAGAAAAAAAAATTATACTTGTAGAGAATTTTTGAGTTCAAATACTTAGTAAATTTTGAAAGCTTAAGTTTATTTAGACAACTTTGAAAACTTAAGTTTAAGAAGGATTTTCAAACTTTAGTTTGAGTACCAACAAATTGAAAGTTTTAAGTTTATGGTACTTCAAAAAAGTTTTGAAAAACTCTAAGTTTTAAAGTACTTCGTGAAGTTAACACAAACCTAAGTACTTCGGAAAAGCTTAATCTTTTTTGAAAAACTTAAGTACTTTTGAAAAGTTTTGAAAAGTTTAACTACTTTAAAAAGTTTTGACAAGCTTAAGTAAAAATTTTTTTAACAAGCTTAAGTACTAGGAAAGTTTTGAAAAGCTTAAGTACTTTGAAAAGCTTAAGTGAGAAAATTTTTGACAAGCTTAAGTACTAGGAAAGTTTTGAAAAACCTAAGTACTTTGAAAAGCTTAAGTGAGAAAATTTTTGACAAGCTTAAGTACTAGGAAAGTTTTGAAAAGCTTAAGTAAGAAAATTTTTGACAAGCTTAAGTACTAGGAAAGCTTAAGTACTTTGAAAAGCTTAAGTGAGAAAAACTTAGTGCTTTAGTACTTTGAAAAACTTAGTACTTTAGAAAAGCTTAGTTAAGTACTTTTTGAACAAAGGATAGATTTTGAAATTTCGAGAGAAAAAATATTCTACAAAAAATTTTAAACAAAGAATTTTAAATTCTCTCCTTTCTTATCTCTCCCCCTTTGCCATATATCAAAAAGATAAATAGAGCAGAAATTAAATTGCATAACGAAAATAACTTTCATAATGGAAAATATTTGCATGATTTTGCTGTACTGAACCAATTCATGATAAGACTTAAACCAAATCAGTTAATTTTCTCTTGTAGGGACCTGTCTAACCCAATTAGCTATTTACTAACTGTTATAAACAGTAGTTTTTGCTAGGGTTAGTCAAGTTAAGTGTTTTTGTTCAAGTTAGATTTTCTAAACTTGACACTTGACTTGATTGCTGTGTAAGTTGTATTTAGTGCCCCAATTACTGCAGATGCACTGACTTAAAGCATCTTGAATTAAGGCAAAGACCTAAGCATCTCAACCCTTTTTAGGTTATCAATCAAAAAGTACCCTAAGGTGCTTGTGAGATGCTGGCTTCTAACTCTATAGGTGCATGCAGTTCTAGGGTTAGGGCCTAGGCTAAGTCCATTTGCGAAAAAGCCCTAGTTTTGAGAGGGGGTAGTTTTGAAATAAAACTAAGAATTTTTTTTTAAAAAACTGATTTTGAAATTAAATAAAACAGTTTTTCAAGTTCTTTTAGAAACTGATTTTTTAAATCAAGTAAAGCAGTAAGAAATTAAAAAGTAGAGTTAACCTATTCTACAGAGCATAATCCTAATTGCCTTCTTAGTGAGCTGAACTCAGACTCAGGTAAGGGTTTTGTGAGTATATCAGCTAGGTTGGATTTAGAGTCTATATGCTTAAGTACTATTTCACCCCTGGCTACATGGTCTCTTACAAAGTGATGTTTGACTTCTATGTGTTTGGTTCTGGAATGTTGGATTGGATTTTTAGTTAGATTAATTGAACTTATATTGTCAATAAATACTTGAGTTTGGGTGTAGTTAAGTTGGAAGTCCTTAAGAGTGTGCATCATTCATAAAAGTTGTGCTACACACTCTCCTATGGCTACATACTCAGGTTCAGTTGTGGACAGAGCTACACAGTGTTGTTTTCTGCTGCACCAACTTACTAGACTATTTCCTAACAGTTGGCAGCTTCCACTTGTGCTCTTTCTATCTAATTTACAACCAGCATAGTCATAATCCGAGTATCCTGACAAATTGAAGGTTGAGGTTCTAGGATACCAAATCCCTACATTTAGGGTGCCCTTTACATATCTTAGTATTCTTTTAGGGCTGCTAAGTGCGTTTCCTTAGCACAGGTTTAGTATCTAGCACACATTCCTACAGCAAAAAGAATGTCAGGTCTGCTGGCTGTAAGGAACAGTAGACTACCTATCATACTTCTATAGAGTTTAAGGTCCACTGGTTTACCATCAGGGTCACTATCTATTTTTACATTAGTGGCCATGGGGGTACTTATGCTTTTAGAGTTATCCATTTTGAATTTCTTTATTAACTCTTTAGCATATTTGGATTGATGGACATAGTTTCCATCCCTAGTTTGTTTAATTTGTAAGCCTAGGAAAAAGTTAAGTTCACCAACTAGGCTCATTTCAAATTCGTTTTTCATTATTTTAACAAATTCTTTTAGAAAGTTCGAGTTGGTGGACCCAAAGATTATGTCATCTACATAAATTTGGGCCAATAAATATATCTTTTCCTAGGTTTTAATAAATAGGGTTGAGTCAATTTGTCCTTGTTTAAATTCTTTAGAGATT
>JAGFNQ010003951.1:573554-603410 GCA_024364735.1 Boesenbergia rotunda | reverse complement strand
AGGTCTGATAGGACACGCAACATTCCAGAGAGATACGGATTTCTCGTAAGTGAATGAACGACGTGTTGCTCATTGGCGATGACGAACCTATCAGTTATGAAGATGTTCTGAAAAGTTCAGAAAGGGACAAATGGCTTGAAGCCATGAAGTCGGAAATGGATTCCATGTACGAAAATCAAGTATGGGACTTGGTTAACCCACCTGAAGGGATTAAACCCATAGGGTGCAAGTGGGTTTTCAAGAAGAAAACCGACATGGAAGGTAATGTTGTTACCTTTAAGGCTAGATTAGTGGCAAAAGGATATCGTCAGAAACAAGGAATTGATTATGACGAAACCTATTCGCCAGTAGCTATGCTTAAATCCATTCGGATGCTCCTAGCCATAGCAGCTCATTATGATTATGAGATTTGGCAAATGGATGTGAAAACAGCTTTCCTTAACGGAAACCTGCTCATGGACGTATACATGATACAGCCTGAAGGTTTCACATCGGTTGATAAAACCAAGGTATGCAAGCTTCGACGATCCATATATGGACTGAAGCAAGCATCTAGGAGCTAGAACATCCGTTTTGATGAGACAATCAAAAAGTTTGATTTCTCACAAAATCCTGACGAACCCTGTGTGTACAAGAAGGTTAGTGGGAGTGCAGTCGTATTCCTAGTATTATATGTCGACGACATCTTACTTATAGGAAACGATATTTCAGTCTTACAGACAGTTAAAATTTGGTTATCCAAAACTTTCTCCATGAAAGACCTGGGAGAAGCAACCTATATCCTTGGGATTAGAATCTATAGAGATAGATCAAAACGGTTGCTCGGTCTTTCGCAGTCTACATATATAGACCGAGTGCTAAAAAGGTTTAGCATGTCGGAATCCAAGAAAGGTTATCTTCCCATCAGGCATGGGGTCAACCTTTCAAAGTCTATGTGTCCGCGCACAGAAGACGAGAGGATTTGCATGAATAAGATTCCCTATGCATCCGCGATAGGATCTATCATGTATGCTATGTTATGTACTAGGCCTGATGTATCGTATGCTTTGAGCGTCACAAGCAAATACCAGTCGGATCCAGGAATGGATCACTGGGCGGCTGTTAAGACAATCCTTAAGTACTTAAGAAGAACTAAGGATGTGTTCCTAATATATGGAGAAGGAGATTTGGTAATACGTGGGTATACAGATGCCAGTTTCCAGACAGATAAGGATGATTCCAAATCGCAGTCTGGATACGTATTTACTTTGAATGGAGGCGCAGTAATTTGGAAGAGTTCCAAACAAGACACCGTAGCGGATTTTACCACGGAAGCGGAATATATCGCAGCTTCGGAAGCAGCAAAGGAAGCAGTCTGGATCAAGAAGTTTGTCTCATAACTTGGTGTGGTTCCAACCATTGATGATGCAGTGCCGGTTTACTGCGACAACAATGGAGCTATTGCACAAGCAAAGGAACCAAGGTCTCATCAGCGATCCAAACACGTGCTTCGCCGCTATCATCTGATCAGAGAGATTATAAGTAGGAATGACATACAAATTGAGAGAGTTCCCACTGAAAGGAATATAGCGGATCCTTTAACTAAGGCCTTGCCTCAAAGCAAGTTTGAGGGTCATGTTAGAGCCTGTGGTATTGGATACCGTAGCGATTGGCATTAGGCCAAGTGGGAGTTTGTTAGTGATATGAGAGAAGTGTCCTAAGCCAATCGCCTTATGATTGTAAAACATTTATATTAATAAATGATAATTCACTATTTGAGTATACATGCTTGTGTATTTGATTGGGATCTTAAACTCATCTACTGAATGTCCGCAATACAACTCACAGCATAAGAGAATTTGTGATGAGATCACAACTAGTGATTATCTCTAAATGCGCAAATGTGAAGTATTGAAAATATCCCTAGTCGATGAATTGATAAAAACGGACACTATCAATTCTGATGAGACTAGCATGGGTTATTCTCTAATCAGCTGATTCTCACTGGCTGGTGACATTGGGATGTCCGGAGATAAACATAGATGCTAGTTAAGGGAACTAGTTCATTGGAGTGACTAGCTGTAAGACTTCATATGGGAATCTACATGTAGATATGTCAATGAAGATCTTACTGCGGCTCAAGTACGATGTTCCTTTGACTTGCGGTGTTCAAGTCATCTTAGTCATGGAGACTTATACTTTGACATCTTAAGCAAGCATCTCCAAGGAGGTGTGTACCCAGGATGATCGGGTATGAGCCGAAGTGCCCGAAGATGTTTGAACAACCTACAAAGGATTCACCACTCCTTGCGAGGAGATGTATACCCAGGCCTATCGTCGGATTGTTACTCAAAGCCTCTGGCCAGAGCATATCATGTTTAGAGTGAGAGTATCTAAAATACATGAGAGTAATTAGAAATCCAAAGGACGAGTAAGACATTACTTGGGCTAGGCGTGACGTAGTCAGCCTAGTGGGGACTGACACCATTGACCGTGTCCTGAACCAAGTGGGTATAAGGTGGTGAAGGGAATGGGGCACGATTCATTAGAGCTGCTGAAGGGTTTCAGAATAATTTCTTCTGAGGTCAAACCGTTGATCTTTCGATTAATTGGGGATCATGATGTACTACTAGGTGCCACTCATGATCGTTCTATAATTAGTTAATTATAGACGGCCAACATAAATCGAAAGCCTATTTAGTCACACGCACTACGAGTAATCCGAGGGATTTAAAACGAGTTGAAAATTGGATTTTCCGATCAAGAAAAATAAGTCGAATCTGAGTTAGTCAGAGGCGCGATGGAAGCTAAAAATGGCTAAGTCTTTTGAAGGCTTTTTGGGCGAATTAAATGAGTTTAATTCGCGACGGTCCGGGTTGGGTTTGGCCGACCAAAGAGGGTGTTAACCCCTCTTTGGTGGCCGGCCAAATAAAAGGAGAAAACCAAAATAATTGGTTTAATTAATAAAATAAATCTAGCGCGATTTATTTTATAAATTATGGATGAATACATTTGTATAAAGAAATTTATATAAATAAAATTTATAGAAATTTATTCTTTTATGGAAGATTAAAATAATCCATGAGTTGGTTCATTTTAATTTTATATAATCAATTATGAATTGATTTATCCATAATAAGAAAGTTTATAAATTTCTTATAAAATTTATTCCATAATTTAAAGAGAAGAAGAATTAGTTTTTATTATAAATTAGTTTATAATAAAGACTTGGTTTAAACGGAATTAATTCATAAGAATTTATAGGATAAATTTCTTATGATAAATAATTAGTTTTATTATAAAGTTAGTTATAATAAAATTCATAAGAAAATTTATAGGATAAATTTCTTATGATAACTAATTTGTTTTATTATAAATGGTTATAATAAGACTAGGCTTAAACAGAATAAGCAATAAGAAAATTTATAAGATAAATTTCTTATAACTAATTCCGTTAATTCGGTTTAGAGAGAGACTTAGCAAAGGAGTTGCTACTATATAAAGGAACCAAAGGCTAGCCCTTAATTCCAATCAAGTGATTATTATTGGAGCTCTCCCTCTCTCTCTTCTCTTCTCTCCTGCTTCTCTTCTTCTTTCCTTAGGGCCGGCGCACCCTAGCTCTCTAGGGCCGGCACACCCTAGTTCCTCTAGGGCCGGCGCCCAATCACAACACCAAGGAGGTGTTGCCGTGAGCCACTAGAAGAAGAAGAACCCGAACAAGAAGAAGAAGAAGCGGATAGCGACTCCTCTCCTCTCGGAATTCGATTCCGTTGCTTCTTGTTGGTTAGTTTCTAACTCCTCTCTTGATCTTTCAAGTTGTGCCTATAGAGAATCTAGTAGTTCTCGTCGGCACAAAACTCGTGACTTTGCGAAGTCATCCCGAAGAGAACTCGGCGTGGACGCGAATAGAGGCGAAGCTTCCAAGGGACGCTACGGTTGGATCTCGTCCCTTTTCTTCGAGTTACGAAAGGTATAATGTAAATTAGTTTACTTTTCCGCAAAGTTTTATTTTATGATTATGTTAACACACCATAAGGTTGCATGCTAGATACGAAGTTAAAATAATTTAGGAAATTATTTTATGCAAATTCTTCCGCTGCACGTAAAAATTTTGAATTTTACGAACTCGTATCCTTGTCGACATGCACCCGGTCCCAACACATAACTCGGATTTGTGTCCTAATCTTCAACAAGATGAAACACTAGCGGCTTTGACTAAAGGACAATTTCAAGCCAAGAATAACCCCTACTCATCTACTTATAATCCGGGTTGGAGGGATCATCCAAATTTGAAGTATGACAATTCTTTTTATCAACAAAACCCTTCACAACAACCTCAGCTGGCTTTCCAAAACTTCTAGCAGCCTATTCAAATTTTCAGCCAAGTAATCAGCCTTTCCAACAATTTCAGCAGCCTTTTCATCAAAATCAGCAACCTTATCAAGGAAATCAGCAAGGTTTTCAAAGGAATCCGAATTTTCAGCAACCATTTCAGTCTTCATAGCAAGGATATCAGTTTTCACAACAAGGATTTCAACCATTCAATCAAACTTTCTAGCCCTCAAATTAGAGTTTTCAACCTCCCCAATTTCAACCCTCGCCACAACAATTTCAACCTCAAAATCAGAATTTTCAGAGCTACAATTCTCAGCAGTTCCAACCAAGTTCCCAACCCACTTTTCAACAATTTCAGCAGCCATTTCAATCCTATAATCAGCCCCAACAGCCCCATTTTCAGAATTCACAGCAAGGTAGCAATTTTCAGCAACCTCAATCTTCATTTCAAGGCCAACCGAAGACCCAAGCTAATCAAGGAGGCTATGGAGGTTCTAGTGGGGTGAATGTTCAACAAAAAAGGCTAGAGGAGATGATACAACAACTCTTGCAACAACAAGGCCAATAAAAAAATGACTCTACCTTACAAAATATTGAGAGACACATTGGACAATTGGCTAGTAGAATGAACCAAATGCAAGCCCAAGAATCAAGCCAACTACCTTCTCAAGCTACTCCCAATCCAAAGGGAAATGTTAGTGCCATCACTTTGAGGAGTGGGAATGTAACGACCCAGAAAATTCTGTTAATATTTTCTTAAAATATTGAGCATGTCTAGATAATTTTCCGAGGGACCTAGAAATATTAATACAAAATGTGGCCTAGAAATCCATATTTTCTAATTTAAATTGAGAAAACTAAGTACTAATGGGCCTTATATGAGTTTTTTAGTACCATAATTATTGGAGAATTTTAGGTAAAAATTAATATAAATATAAAGGGGTTTTAATGAGAAATATTAACATAATTATGTGGGAATTTTTAGAGGATTTTTGGAATTTTAGGGAAAATAATAGAAAATAAAAGGAAAAATAAAATAAAAAATAAGGTGCATGGACCAAGGATTGAACCTTGGACCTCTTGTACAACCATGCATGCTCTAACCAACTCACCTAGCAAGGGAATGTTATGAGGGAATGAAATAGAGTTTGGTTAAGGCTTAAGGGAAGAGGAAGAGACTCCATGACTCTTCACTTACCCTCCTTAATGTGTTATAAAGAAGGGGGTTTGGGAGTTACCTTCGTCCTTCCATCAATTGCATTTTCTCTCCTCCTCCCTCCTCATTCTAGCCGAACACCACAAGGGAGGTTCCCCCTTGGAAAAAACTCCACAAGAAGGTCTCATCACCAAGATCTAAAGGTTTTCCAAGGATACAAGGGCAAGGGGGTTCAAGTGTCCAAAGGATTTACAATTTCCTTCTCATTTAAGGTTTTAAAATCAAGATCAACCAAGGTAAGACTCCCTCACCTGTGGTATAATAGTTCCTTATGTTTTTAGCATGATATATTGGTTGGTTTTGTTGATGCAGTCTGACCCTGATTATTGTTTTGGTGTTGACAATGATTTTAGTTTAGGTTGATGATGATGATGATTATGATTAAGTCCTGATCGAGGATTAGGCATGATATGGAGGATTCTAGCCTGGAGGGCTAAGTGTTGGAGAAATCCTAACCTAGAGGGTTAGGTGTGTGGAAAATCCTAGCTTGGAGGGCTAGGTGATGGAAAGTCCTGATTCGGAAGGGTTGGGTGAAAAGTCCTAGCTTGGAGGGCTAGGTGAAAAGTCCTAACTTGGAGGGTTAGGTGCAAATTCCCATCCTGGAGAATTAGGTGAAAAAGTCCTGGCTTGGAGGGTCAGGTGCCTAGCTTGGAGGGCTAGGTTGGATGAAGTTCTAACTCGGAAGGGTTGGGTGAAAAGTCCTAGCTTGGAGGGCTAGGTGAAAAGTCCTTGGTTGGAGGGCTAGGTGAAAAGTCCTAACATGGAGGGTTAGGTGCAAATTCCCAACTTGGAGAGTTAGATGGAAAAGCCTTAGCTTGGAGGGCTAAGGTGGATGAAAACTTAGCTTGGAGGGCTGAGTTTGAGTCCCTGGATCGGTCTGGTGATCGATCAGGGATTCTGGCACGCTGCTCCTTCGTGGATCGGTCTGGTGACCGATCCAGCGTTGGCTGATCGGTCGGGTGACCGATCAGGGAGTACACAGTCAGGTTGGGAACCTACTGTGCTGCTCTTGATCGATCTGGTGACCGATCAGGGAGTATGCGTTTCACCATTGACTGGCTCCTGATCGGTCTGGTGACCGATCAGGGAGCGAGCAGTGAGGTTGAGTTCCCTTGCTGAACTGCTCCTGATCGGTCTGATGACCGATTAGGATCACTGTGCAGATCGTTCTGGTGAATGATCCAGCTTCGCGGGCTCCTCACTAAGATCGATCAGGACGGTTCCTGATCGACCTGGTGATTACCTGATCGGACTGCTGACCGATCAGGTGACACCCTGATCGGTCCGGTGATCGATCAGAAGGCTTAGCCTGCAAAACTCAGAAATCGCCAAATATAAGGGTGGATCGGTCCGGTGAACGATCCACGACCTGGGATCGGTCTGGTGATCGGTCTGGGAGAATCTCAAAGAAATTGCGATTTCTGATTGAGCGTTGAGGATCGATCAGGACGAATCCTGATCGATCTGGGACCAGCCTGATCGATCTGGTGACCGATCAGGAGGCTCTCTGATCGGTCAGGTGACCGATCACTTTAATTCAAAATGCACTGTCAGACGCTCTGATCGTGTCTGACCATATTCGATTCACTGCTGTTTATCTCTGATATTTGATTTACTGCATGATTTGCTACTCTAACAGTCTGATTAAGTTTCAGGTGACAGGGGAGGATTCAAACACTCAAGGAGATGTCAAAGAGAGCTTTCCTTGGAGCAGGTTTGTCCCTTTCTCAACTCAGGTTGCAACGGCTGGAGCTCAGGACTGAACCGCTGACTGAGGCTTGGCTGAGGGAGTTCAAGAAGTTCAGTAAGGGTTCAGTATAGCTGGTGCGTTGGCAGTAAGGCAGCTGTAGGCTGCTGAAGATGAGGTCACCTGTTGCTTAGCGGAGAAACAAAAGGAACGAGAGTTGTAGTGTTCATCAGTTCTTCAGTTTTGTGCTCTTGAGTTCCTGCGTTTGTTTTTTCTCCACATCAAGCTTGTTGTTCTTGAGGTCTCCATCATTCTGAGCAAGCGATCAAAAAGCAGTCATCCTTACTTGAACCGAGAAGGAGGGAACAAGGAGCTTGGAGTCCGACAGTGGGAAGACATGAAGAGGGTTCTTGCGTGAGATCGCCACTGGGTGGAGCTCAGGGAAGCTTGCTGTGTTCTTGTCCTTGCTAGGGGTTTGAGTAAGATCCTTCTTGTTGTTTCCTTGTGCTTAATCTATATACTTGTTTGGAACACACTGTGGAGAGGTTTCTCCACCGAGAATGCGGTTGCTGAATTATCTGGTGTTAACCGGGGCTTGATCTGCCGACGATCAAGGGATCGCCCACCTTAAGGGCACGCCAAGGAGTAGGGGCAAGTTATCCCCGAACCTTGTAAAATCTCCTTGTTAGCGATCTTGCTAATCTTGCTAGTTAGTTTTCAGTTTTAGTTTCTGCACATCTTGTTTTCCATACTTTCGCTGTGCTACTTACATCTACAATTGTAGAAATTGCTAACTCTTCAAAGGAAAAGCGATTGGCTATATTCACCCCCCCTCTCTAGCCATCTCGTACCCAACAAGTGGTATCAGAGCTTGGGGCTCTGTTCAAGGCTTAACATCCGAGAGCTTACAACAAGATGGCATTGAGAGAAGGCTTCTCCACCACCCGACCTCCATTCTTTGATGGCGCCGACTTTCAATATTGGAGATCAAAGATGGAATACTACTTGAAGATGGATATCCACACTTGGTTCGCGGTGAAGGAGGAATTCGTTCCTCCTAAGGATGACGAAGGCAAAGAACTCGAGTCTTCACGGTGGACTGCGGAACAAACTCGGAAGTGTGAAGCCGACGCGAAGGCGGTTGTCACTCTACAATGTGGAATGAACAAAGACCAACTCATCAAGGTTGGTCCTTTCACAAGTGCGAAGGACTTGTGGAACAAACTCATCGAGCTTCATGAAGGCACCCAGGACTCAAGAATTGCCAAGAGGGATTTGTTGTAACGCCCGATTTTTTTTTTTGACCATCATAAAGCGGCGTTACGCTAACATACTTAGGGCATGTAGACATCATAATGCAGCGGAAAACTTCAAACTTACACCTACATGCACTTACTACTATTCCTAGCATCATAACATGGAAGCTTGGCATATTAACCTTATACTTTGCATCATAACAGACTTAGCATCATATCATATTTTAGCATCATGTCATAGAGTCATATTCAAGTACTTAGTAGTAAAGGTAAAGTTCTATCATCAAACAAGCAAACATATGGTCTCTTGGCCAAGTCACTATCACACACATTCTGCAATGCCCTCCTGCTGCTTCCTTACTGTTCCTTTGCGTGATCTGCGGTACAAGAAAATAAAACTATAAGCACACAGGCTTAGTAAGACTCTTTCCTACTCACTAAAACCGTCCGTCACTTAATCATATACATATGAAACATTAGCACACTTAGCGCTTTACTTAGAACATCATCCTTAACATCACTTAGCATTCATTTGACATGTCATGGACATAGCTTCACCTCATTCATAGCATGGCATAAACATAACCATAGACATTCGGGTATGGCATAATACTTGACATAACATAAACATCGTAAACATTCATAGCATGACATAATACTTGACATAGACATAAATAAATCATGGCATAAATCTAATTACAATCATGGCATCCCATACTAGCATGAGCATGGACAAAATAATGGCATTCTAACGTAACAGAAACATAATTAAACCATGACATCCTAAACTAACATAAACATCAATAAACTCATGGCATCCTAACCTAGCATACAGATAATTAAAGCATGGCATTCTAAACTAACATAAAATCCTGGCATCCTAAACTAACATGAATATAGATAAAATCATGACATCCTAAGCTATCATAAACATAATTAAACCATGGCATTCTACACTAGCATCAAATCATGGCATAAACATAAATAACATCATGGCATAACACAAATAATATCATGGCATAAGCTTAAATGATATCATGGCATAAACATAAATAAAAATCATGGCATAAACATAACTAAAATCATGGCATAAACATAAATAACATCATGGCATAAATAAAATCATGGAATAAACATAAATAAAATCATGGAACAAACATAAATAAAATCATGGCATAAACATAAATAAAATCATGGCATAAACCTAAATAAAATCGTGGCATAAACATAAATAAAATCATGGCATAAACATAAATAAAATCATGGCATGAACATACCTTCATAACATACTTTTTCTAAACATACTTTTCATAACATAATGCATAACATGAATGGATGCATGTGGCAATCATGCATATCTATATATATATAAGGATGCTTAATCTTGAAAACATGTTTTTAACATAATCATACTTTCATTGGGCCCTGGCTTGTACCACATTCATTCATCATATGCACGCATCCCTAAGTAAATACGAGGTAGCTAATCTCGACCTACTAGGGTAAGGACAGCTTCATCGGTAGTCCCGAACCGTAAGGACAGCATCATCGGTAGTCCCGAACCGTTGACAGCATCATCGGTAGTCCAGAACCGTGGACCCTACTTAGGTCCGGTACAAGCCCATAAAATAAAATAAATGCTTTCATATGCTTCTTCATTCATCATCATTCATGGCATATTCATTCATTCATTATTCTTTCATCACCATTATGCCTTAAAGGCATCATCATTCATAATATAGTCATTCATATAGCATGGCATACATACATAAGCATGGCATACATTCATATCATTCATAATACATGGCATACATACACATCATTCATACATCATGGCATACCTACATATCATTCCTACATCATGGCACCTGTCTAAGCATTCTATAACCTAACATATATTTCATGACATATAAGCTAAAGGTTTAGTTAACATGTTATTCTTCCACCTTACTTAAACATACCTCCTAATCACCTATACACAAGCATCTTGGTAGGTTTAACCCAACCCTAGCCCTAGGTTAGATCCTTGGCCGAAACTTCCAGTCCATGGGGGCATGGAGAAATTCCATTAAAACCCCAAATCAATTGCTTATACCCCTACCCATACCTTACCATAGGGCCATTGGGCCCTTACTTGAAATAAGTCCTAGCTTTCCACCCTAATAGGGTACTTGGCCGAAACCCATAGGGTCTCTAGCCCATGTGAAACATTCATATAAACACCCTTCGTCTCCCTTATATCATGATAAAACATACAACGTATACTTAGGGTTTAAAACCGACCCTACCTATGGGCACTTCCTGTTGGCCGAAACCCTAGGGTACTTTAGGGTACTCCAAAAATTCCCAAAAATTATATTGATCATAAGGGAACATTAAACATCATTATCATGATTTTTGGCATAATTATAGACCCCAAAATCATGGTGGCCGAAACCCACAAACCTAGGGTTCTTGGTTTCCTTACCTTGTTGTTGGCCGAAACCCATAGGGTCTCTAGGGTACTCCAAAAATTCCCAAAAATTATATTTACTTCCTAAACATCATAAGGGAACATTAAAAAACATTATCAAGATTTTTGGAATAATTATAGATTCCAAAATCATGGTGGCCGAAACCCACAAACCTAGGGTTCTTGGTTTCCTTACCTTGTTGTTGGCCGAAACCCATAGGGTCTCTAGGGTACTCCAAAAATTCCCAAAAATTATATTTACTTCCCAAAAATCATAAGGGAATATTAAAAAACATTATAAGGATTTTATCATATTTACAGACTTTTAAATCATGCTGGCCAAAATCCATAAACTTAAGGACCTTGGTTTTTCTTTCCTTTCAACATCACATCCAAGAACTAACCCATATATCATGCTAAAAATCATGGAAATCATAGATAACTATTATACCACAGGTGAGGGAGTCTTACTTTGGGGTTTCTAAATTTTGTGACCTTGGATGGAGAGAAAGAAGAAGACTTGATGTCTCTTGACCACACCTAGTCCTTGGATCCTTGTAAGAACTTTAGATCTTAGTTGATGGAGCCTTGGTGGAAGCCTTTACAAGGGAGAACTCTCCCTAGGAGTCTCAGATAGAATGAGGAGGGAGGAGAGGAGCAAATGCACTTGATGGTGAAGAGAAGTAACCCCCCTAACCCCCTTGTTATAGCTCCTTTTAAGAGGCAAATGAAGAGTCTCTCCATGACCCTTCATCTCCTTCTACTTCTTAACCAACCTCTACTTCATTTACTCATACAAATTCCTTGCTAGGTGAGTTGGTTAAAGCCTTCATGGTTGTACAAGAGGTCCAAGGTTCAATCCTTGGCCCATGCACCTTTATTTTTATTTTATTTTTATTTTATTTAAACCTTTTCCTCTAATTTTCGAAAATTCCCTTTTTATTTCGAAAATTCCCCAACAATCACCCATAATAGGCTAATATTCCAAAATAAAATTATTTTATATTTATATTAATTTTTTACCTAATTAATACCCATTTTTGGGACCTATTTAAAGCTCATTAGTACCTAATTTCTTCATTAAAATAGGAAAAATTAGGCTAAGACTTACCCATAATCATGCTAATATGCCTAATTAAATCCTATTTATATTTATACTAATTATTACCTATTTACACTAATTATTACCTAAAATCCACCTATAATCATGGTACTAAAAACCCCACGTAAGGCCCATTAGTACTTAGTTTTCTCGACTTAAATGAGAAAACATAGGTTTTCTAGCTCAAAGTTCGTATCAATACTTCTAGCTCATTCGAAAATTATCTAAACATGCTCAATATTTTCATAAAATATCAAGAGAATTTTTCGGGTCGTGACAATCCCCCATACCTCATGAAAGTTCATCCTCGAACTTAGAATAACTCCGGGTACTTGCGCCTCATTTTGTCCTCGCGTTCCCAGGTAGCTTCCTCGAACCGCTGGCTTTGCCATAAGACCTTGACCAAGGGTACTCCCCTACTCCTCAGCTTCTTGACCTCTCTATCCAAAATCTGAATGGGTCTGCTCTCGTAACTCAGGTTCCCTTGTATTTGCCATGTCTGCGGCTCGATCACTTGGTCCGTATTCGGGATACACTTCTTGAGCAGGGACACATGGAATACGTTATGGATAGCTGACATCTCTGGAGGTAGCTCCAGCTCGTATGCCACCTTACCAACTCTTTTCAGAATCAGATACGGCCCCACATATCGCGGACTCAGCTTTCCTTTCTTCCCAAATCTTGTCACCCCTTTCATAGGAGCCACTTTGAGGAATACCAAATCCCCAACATTAAATTCCAGGGGTCTACGCCGGACATCGGCATAACTCTTCTGCAGACTCTGAGCAGTTTCTATCCGTTGCCGAATATTCTGTATAGCTTGGGTGGTGCTGTTAATGAGATCCGTTGTGTGCCCCATCTCCTTCTTTTCACCACCCTCATACCAACAGATCAGAGACCTACATCTCCTCCCATACAACGCTTCATAAGGTGCCATTCCAATAGTAGCTTGGTAGCTATTGTTGTATGCGAATTCTGCTAAACACAAATATCGACACCAGCTTCCCTTGAAATCCAAGGCACACGCTCGCAACATGTCTTCTAGTACTTGATTCACCCGTTCAGTTTGCCCATCAGTCTGAGGGTGAAAGGTGGTACTAAATCGCAATTTAGTGCCGAGAGATTTCTGAACACACTCCCAGAAATGCGAAGTAAAACGTTCATCCCTATCTGAGATGATGGTCTTGGGAACTCCATGTAGCCTGATTACCTCCTTAACATATAACTGAGCCAGTTGCTCAATCGAATAAGTCATCTTGATTGCTAAGAAGTGAGCGGACTTAGTCAATCTGTCCACAATGACCCATATCGCATCATATCCATTTGTAGTCCGGGGTAGTCCTGAAATGAAATCCATTGAAATGTCTTCCCATTTCCATTCCGGAATTGGAAGTGGCTGCAGAACTCCTCCGGGTCGCTGGTGTTCTGTTTTCACTTGTTGGCAACTCATGCAAGTACTGACATGCTGGGCCACGTCTCTCTTCATCCCGGACCACCAGAACTTCTCTTTCAAATCTCGATACATCTTAGTGGATCCTGGATGCATTGAGTAAGGGGTTCCGTGAGCTTCTGTCAATATTTCCTTTCGAAGCTCCGGATCATTAGGGATACATAGACGATCCCTAAGGTAATGTACTCCACCTTCAGCGATATGAAAACCATCGCCCTTTCCTTCTAGGATCTCCTGTTTTATTTTCTGGAGACCCAGATCACCATTCTGTTTTTCCAATATATCCCCAAACAGCGTGGGAGATATCATCATGGTGCAAAGTCAGCCGGTGATGACCTCGACCCCAAAATTAACCATTTCTCTTTCGAGAGGTCGGGGTAATCTAGATATAGACATCAAGGTGGCACTTGACTTCCGGCTGAGTGCATCGGCCACTTTGTTTGCCTTCCCGGGATGGTAGAAGATCTTGCAGTCATAATCCTTCACCAACTCCGGCCATCGGCGTTGCCTCATGTTTAGGTCCTTCTGAGTGAAGAAATATCACAGACTCTGGTGGTCTGTATAAATTCGACACTGCGCTCCGTACAGATAATGCCTTCATATCTTAAGAGCGAGGACCACCGCGGCCAGTTCCAGATCATGAGTGGGGTAGTTCTGCTCATGTTCCTTGAGTTGCCTAGAGGCATAAGCAATGACCTTTCCACTCTGCCTATGTATAGCTCCAAGTCTTAGCTTGGAAGCATCGCTGTATATATCGAAGTTCTAATTATCTCTTTGACATATAATTGGCTAATGTCATTATTAACTCCATGATATAATTATATGCATATATCATAGTTATATACTTATTTTAATTATGGGTAAACCTAATAATAGTATGCTTCCAAATCTTAGTTCTCAGCCCGAGTTACGAATTATATTAGTTGTATGATTATTATAGAATAGGTGAGATCCTACTTATAATATTACCATAAAATAACTTAAGGTAGTCTTATATATTATATATAAGATATCAGTGACCCATAACCCATAATAAGTGTTAACATAATTAGAACCCTACCCTATACGTCCCTACCTAAGTTATATCATATGACCTATACCATTAATTATATCGATATTAATATCATGGAACTAATGCAATACGCTAACATAGGTGAGAGTGTTAAAATCTCCTGTGGGTAGGCTATCAGATAATTTTCTACATGTGACTATATTATAGATTATACATAATATCATAAATTATAGTTTCTTTTCTACGCCTATATTATTCTAAATATTTAATTCCTAAAATAAGATAAAATATCATTCATCGTTACATATCGTAACGTACTTTTCATCATAAATATCATTCATACTGGCATACCTTAAAATCATAAGATATCTTCCTACTATAAGACATGTAAAGAGGTACTTACTTGGAAGCGGCAGGAAGAGGGCTTGATGTGTGTGTAGTGAGATGGTAACTGCTCTGATACCAACCTGTAACGCCCGCTTTTTTTTTTGACCATCATAAAGCGGCGTTACGCTAACATACTTAGGGCATGTAGACATCATAATGCAGCGGAAAACTTCAAACTTACACCTACATGCACTTACTACTATTCCTAGCATCATAACATGGAAGCTTTGCATATTAACCTTATACTTTGCATCATAACAGACTTAGCATCATATCATATTTTAGCATCATGTCATAGAGTCATATTCAAGTACTTAGTAGTAAAGGTAAAGTTCTATCATCAAACAAGCAAACATATGGTCTCTTGGCCAAGTCACTATCACACACATTCTGCAATGCCCTCCTGCTGCTTCCTTACTGTTCCTTTGCGTGATCTGCGCTACAAGAAAATAAAACTATAAGCACACAGGCTTAGTAAGACTCTTTCCTACTCACTAAAACCGTCCGTCACTTAATCATATACATATGAAACATTAGCACACTTAGCGCTTTACTTAGAACATCATCCTTAACATCACTTAGCATTCATTTGACATGTCATGGACATAGCTTCACCTCATTCATAGCATGGCATAAACATAACCATAGACATTCGGGTATGGCATAATACTTGACATAACATAAATATCGTAAACATTCATAGCATAACATAATACTTGACATAGACATAAATAAAATCATGGCATAAATCTAATTACAATCATGACATCCCATACTAGCATGAGCATGGACAAAATAATGGCATTCTAACGTAACAGAAACATAATTAAACCATGGCATCCTAAACTAACATAAACATCAATAAACTCATGGCATGCTAACCTAGCATACACATAATTAAAGCATGGCATTCTAAACTAGTATAAAATCCTGGCATCCTAAACTAACATGAATATAGATAAAATCATGACATCCTAAGCTATCATAAACATAATTAAAGAATGGCATTCTACACTAGCATCAAATCATGGCATAAACATAAATAACATTATGGAATAACACAAATAATATCATGACATAAGCTTAAATGATATCATGGCATAAACATAAATAAAAATCATGGCATAAACATAACTAAAATCATGACATAAACATAAATAACATCATGGCATAAATAAAATCATGGAATAAACATAAATAAAATCATGGAACAAACATAAATAAAATCATGGCATAAACATAAATAAAATCATGGCATAAACCTCAATAAAATCGTGACATAAACATAAATAAAATCATGGCATAAACATAAATAAAATCATGGCATAAACATAAATAAAATCATGGCATAAACATAAATAAAATCATGGCATGAACATACCTTCATAACATACTTTTTGTAAACATACTTTTCATAACATAATGCATAACATGAATGGATGCATGTGGCAATCGTGCATATCTATATATATATAAGGATGCTTAATCTTGAAAACATGTTTTTAACATAATCATACTTTCATTGGGCCCTGGCTTGTACCACATTCATTCATCATATGCACGCATCCCTAAGTAAATACGAGGTAGCTAATCTCGACCTACTAGGGTAAGGATAGCTTCATCGGTAGTCCCGAACCGTAAGGACAGCATCATCGGTTGTCCCGAACCGTGGACAGCATCATCGGTAGTCCAGAACCGTGGACCCTACTTAGGTCCGGTACAAGCCCATAAAATAAAATAAATGCTTTCATATGCTTCTTCATTCATCATCATTCATGGCATATTCATTCATTCATTATTCTTTCATCACCATTATGCCTTAAAGGCATCATCATTCATAACATAGTCATTCATATAGCATGGAATACATACATAAGCATGGCATACATTCATATCATTCGTAATACATGGCATACATACACATCATTCATACATCATGGCATACCTACATATCATTCCTACATCATGGCACCTGTCTAAGCATTCTATAACCTAACATATATTTCATGACATATAAGCTAAAGGTTTAGTTAACATGGTATTCTTCCACCTTACTTAAGTATACCTCCTAATCACCTATACCCAAGCATCTTGGTAGGTTTAACCCAACCCTAGCCCTAGGTTAGTTCCTTGGCCAAAACTTCCAGGCCATGGGGGCATGGAGAAATTCCATTAAAACCCCAAATCAATTGCTTAATCCCCTACCCATACCTTACCATAGGGCCATTGGGCCCTTACCTGAAATAAGTCCTAGCTTTCCACCCTAATAGGGTACTTGGCCGAAACCCATAGGGTCTCTAGCCCATGTGAAACATTCATATAAACACCCTTCGTCTCCCTTATATCATGATAAAACATACAACGTATACTTAGGGTTTAAAACCAACCCTACCTATGGGCACTTCCTGTTGGCCGAAACCCTAGGGTACTCTAGGTTACTCCAAAAATTCCCAAAAATTATATTGATCATTAGGGAACACTAAAAAACATTATCAAGATTTTTGGCATAATTATAGACCCCAAAATCATGGTGGCTGAAACCCACAAACCTAGGGTTCTTGGTTTCCATACCTTGTTGTTGGCCGAAACCCATAGGGTCTCTAGGGTACTCCAAAAATTCTCAAAAATTATATTTACTACCTAAACATAATAAGGGAACATTAAACAACATTATCAAGATTTTTGGCATAATTATATACCCCAAAATCATGGTGGCCGAAACCCACAAACCTAGGGTTCTTGGTTTCCTTACCTTGTTGTTGGCCGAAACCCATAGGGTCTCTAGGTTACTCCAAAAATTCCCAAAAATTATATTTACTTCCTAAGAATCATAAGGGAACATTAAACAACATTATAAGGATTTTTAGCATATTTACAGACTTTTAAATCATGCTGTCCGAAATCTATAAACTTAAGGACCTTGGTTTTTCTTTCCTTTCAACATCACATCCAAAAACTAACCCATATATCATGCTAAAAATCATGGAAATCATAGATAACTATTATACCACAGGTGAGGGAGTCTTAATTTGGGGTTTCTAAATTTTGTGACCTTGGATGGAGAGAAGGAAGAAGACTTGATGTCTCTTGACCACACCTAGTCCTTGGATCCTTGTAAGAACTTTAGATCTTAGGTGATGGAGCCTTGGTGGAAGCCTTTCCAAGGGAGAACTCTCCCTAAGAGTCTCGGCTAGAATGAGGAGGGAGGAGAGGAGCAAATGCACTTGATGGTGAAGAGAAGTAACCCCCCTAACCCCCTTTTTATAGCTACTTTTAAGAGGCAAATGAAGAGTCTCTCCATGACCCTTCATCTCCTTCTACTTCTTAACCAACCTCTACTTCATTTACTCATACAAATTCCTTGCTAGGTGAGTTGGTTAAAGCCTTCATGGTTGTACAAGAGGTCCAAGGTTCAATCCTTGGCCCATGCACCTTTATTTTTATTTTATTTTCATTTTATTTAAACCTTTTCCTCTAATTTTCGAAAATTCCCTTTTTATTTCGAAAATTCCCCAACAATCACCCATAATAGGCTAATATTCCTAAATAAAATTATTTTATATTTATATTAATTTTTTACCTAATTAATCCCCATTTTTGGGACCTATTTAAAGCTCATTAGTACCTAATTTCTTCATTAAAATAGGAAAAATTAGGCTAAGACTTACCCATAATCATGCTAATATTCCTAATTAAATCCTATTTATATTTATACTAATTATTACCTATTTACACTAATTATTACCTAAAATCCACCTATAATCATGGTACTAAAAACCCCACGTAAAGCCCATTAGTACTTAGTTTTCTCGACTTAAATGGGAAAACATAGGTTTTTTAGCCCAAAGTTCGTATCAATACTTCTAGCTCCTTCGAAAATTATCTAAACATGCTCAATATTTTCATAAAATATCAAGAGAATTTTCCGGGTCGTTACATTTGTTCCTCAATCAACTCCAAAATCTCGCCATGAAAGCAAATGAGTCGGTAAGTGAACTCCATAGCCGGTTCAAGGAAGTCCTCAATGGACTTCATTCAATTGATGAAAAGGTCGAGAACTGCGACCTTGTGAGGTATGTCTTGAAAGCATTTCCAAGGAATGCTTTGTGGTCATCCATGGTGGATGCCTATAAAATATCCAAGGACTTATCTATTGTTAAGTTAGATGACTTATTTTGTGAGATAGAGTTGCATGAAATGGCTAACAAAGGCCCCAAGGAGAAGGGGATTGCCTTAGTTGCAGGGGACCGAGCCACTAAGAAGAAGAAAGCTTTGAAGGCCTCTTGGGATGAGTCATCTATTATCTCATCCGATGAAGAAAAGGAGGAGAAGAGCACAAGGCAAGTCGCACTTATGGCTCTTGGAGAGGAGAGCAGTGATGAATCTTCAAGCTCCTCAAACGCGGCTTCATCAGCTTCGGATGATGAAGAGGTAACTTCTTCAATGCTTGAAAAATGTTATAGAGCAATTGCATGTTTAACTAGTATGCTTAAGAAATCCAAAAATAAAGTTAAAGCATTGCAATTAGAAATTGATCAATTGAAAGCTTTTAGGGATGATAACATTGATGACTTGCATGTTGAGTTACTAGAAGATGAAATTAAATCGTTGAAACATGAGATTGTAAGTTTGAAATCCTCTAAGGTTGAGGAAATCAGTGATTTGCATGATAACGTGTTAGTAGAGGAAAACAAATCATTAAAGAGTGAAGTTGAGAAGCTCAAGGATATTCTTGGGAAATTCTAAAATAGCTCTAAGACTCTAGATATGATTCTAAATGCCCAAAGAGCGGTTTACAATAGGGCCGGTATTGGTTACCGTCCTAAAGAACCCTCATTTGTGTCTCTCATGTCTAGGACTAACATGAGACAATCTAGGACACCCAAGACTCAAAAGAAAGTTGTCAAGGCATGGGTGCCTAAGTCATGTTTAGTTGATGCTTTAGGTCCCAAGGTTTGGGTACCTAAAACTTCTATTTTTCGAATTGTGTAGGTTATGATTGAGGGGGAGCATCTATCAACTTGGTTCGTTGATAGTGGATGCTCAAAACACATGACCGGGGATAGATCATTGTTTACCACATTTCACAAGAAGAGTAGAGGTAACGTATCATTTGGTAACAATGGTAGTCTTAAGGTCATAGGAATAGGAGACATTCAAATATCCGAATGTCTTAGAATCTCAAATGCCCTTCTAGTCAAGGGGATGAAGTTTAATCTCCTAAATGTGAGTCAATTATGTGACACGGGTTACACAATTGACTTTCAACCAAGTCAATGTCTAGTTAGACAAAATGACACCTTGGACACGGTACTAGTAGGAGCAAGAGTAGACAATATTTATCAAGTTTCATTTAAAAGTGCTATTAATGCTTTTGCTAAGTGTCTCATGTCAAAAGAAGAAGAGTCCACTCTTTGGCACCGGAGGCAAGCACATGTGAACATGAAGAACATCCGGAAGTTGGCCAACAAGGTACTAGTCCGAGGATTACCGAGCATCAAGTATGGAAAAGACAAATTATGTGATGCATGTCAAATGGGTAAGCAAACAAAATCTGCACATAAAGGTAAAAGCACTGTAAGTACTTCCAATGCTTTAGATTTACTTCACATGGATCTATTTGATTGTAGTACCATCATATCATTGAATGGAAGTAGATATTGCTTTGTGATTATTGATGATTTCACTAGATATACATGGACTTACTTTTTAAAACATAAGGACCAAACCTTAGATATTTTCATTTCTTTTTGTAGAAGGGTAGAAAATGAAAAATCATTAACATTAAGACAATTAGAAGTGATCATGGAGGTGAATTTCAAAACCAAAGGTTTTTAGAATTCTGTCAAGACAAAGGTTATAAGCATGAGTTCTCTACTCCTAGAACACCACAACAAAATGGTGTTGTAGAGAGGAAGAACCGTGTCTTCAAGAGGCTGCACGAAGCATGCTCAATGAGTACTCACTCCCGAGTTACTTATGGGCTGAAGCTGTAAATACAGCTTGCTATGTGCAAAATCGAGTTCTCATCCATAGGTTTTTAGGAAAGACTCCCCATGAACTTTGGTTTGGGAAACCACCTACGGTTAAACACCTTAGGGTGTTTGGTTGTAAGGTGTTCATCCTAAACACCAAGGATCACCTTGGAAAGTTCACGGCAAAGGCTGATGAAGGGATACTAGTCGGGTACTCCTCGTTAGTAAAGCCTACCGAGTCTACAACAAGAAAACTAGATTAGTTGAAGAGTCTTCTGATGTGGTTTTTGAAGAAATTCCGAAATCAATTGACCAATCAGAAAATGTAGAAGGAGTTCAACTTGAACTAAGGAGACTTAGCTTGAATGAAACTCCAAGTGTTGTTGATGGTGATGAGTCTGATGATGGTGACCTAGACAACCCATTGATCAGCCGGATCCTGAGGCTGAACTTGTGTCTAGTGAACCCGTTCAAGAAGCACCACCAACACCAAGGCAAACTAGATTAGCCTCTAGTCATCCCCAAGACCAAATTGTTGGAGACATCCATCAAGGGGTTAGGACTAGATCATTCTTCGGAAATGAGGCTAATGAAGTTGCTCTAATTTCCGAAATTGAACCTAGGAAAATTGACGAAGCATTAAATGATCCCGATTGGATTATCGCAATGCAAGATGAACTAGGTCAATTTGAGAGGAGTCAAGTTTGGGACTTAGTCCCTAGACCTAAGAGGACCACCATTATTGGAACCAAATGGGTCTTCAAGAACAAATTGAACCACAAGGGAGAAATCATTAGAAACAAGGCACGCTTGGTAGCCAAAGGCTACAGTCAAGTTGAAGGCCTTGATTATGATGAGACTTATGCTCCCGTGGCACGATTAGAGTCCATCCGATTGATGCTTGCATTTGCAGCACATCGTGGCTTCAAACTATTTCAAATGGATGTCAAATCGGCCTTCCTAAATGGTTTGATTAGGGAAGAAGTCTATGTCGAACAACCTCCGGGGTTTGAGAGTACCGAATTTCCAAACCACGTGTTCAAGCTCAAAAAGGCACTTTATGGCCTTAAACAAGCACCCCGGGCTTGGTATGAGCGGTTGTCGACATTCTTAATTGAAAAGGGCTTCGTTAGAGGTCAAATAGACCCTACACTGTTTCTACGAAGAGATGGTGACAATATATTTGTAGCCCAAGTATATGTCGATGACATAATTTGTGGCTCAAACAACAAGGGCTATTTAAATGAGTTCATTGGACACATGGAGAGTGAGTTTGAAATGAGTCTAGTGGGAGAGTTGACTTTCTTCCTTGGACTTGAAATCAAGCAAACTCGCGATGGTATCCATGTGCACCAATCAAAGTATACACATGAGATGCTTCGAAAATTCAATATGAGTGATTCGAAAGAGGTAACCACTCCCATGGCTACAAACACGAGATTAGACAATGATGAGAGTGGTAAACCCGTTGATCTAACTCAATATCGAAGCATGATAGGCAGCTTGCTATACCTTACAGCCAGTCGACCGGATATCCTATTTGCTGTAGGTATGTGCGCTAGGTATCAAGTATGTGCCAAGGAATCTCACCTAATTGCTGTTAAGCGAATTTTGAGATATCTTAAGGGCACAATTGGTGTAGGTCTTTGGTATCCCCGTACCGAATCTTTTGATTTGATGGGCTATACGGATTCCGACTACGCTGGATGTAAGTTGGACCGGAAAAGCACTAGTGGGGGCTGCCAATTCTTAGGGTCGTCCTTAGTAAGTTGGTCGAGTCGGAAGCAACATTGTGTTGCTCTTTCCACTACCGAGGCAGAATATATCGCCATGGGAGAGAGTATATCGCAATTGTTATGGATGATTCATACCTTAGAGGACTATGGTTTGAGTTACAAGGGTGTGCAAGTGTTATGTGATAACATTAGCACAATTAACTTAACCAAGAATCCAGTCCATCATTCTAGGACAAAACATATTGAAGTAAGACACCACTTCATTAGGGATCATGTAGCTAGGGGGAACATCATACTCTCTCATGTAGAGTCAAAGTCAAACCTAGCTGACATTTTCACTAAACCACTTCCCGAAAATGAATTTAGTTTCCTAAGACGGGAATTGGGAATGTGTCGCGCTTCATGATTTTCGAATTGCATTCAAAACCCTTCATGATTACTTCGAAACTGTTGGGAACAATTGGGTAACTTTGGGAACATCTCACACAAACTATAAGGTTTAACAAAACGTTTTTGTTTGCTAGATATGGGGTGAGATGTTAGGATCAACTCAATTCCTCGAAATGTCATTGCATCCCTTGAGGAATTAAGTTGACGAGATAATAATCACGGTGGTGACCAAGTATGGGGAAAACCAATGCATAACATATGTGTATTTGGTCCTATAATCATACTTGGACATTCCAATCAAGGCAACTTGATTGGAAATTTGGATTTGGAATCAAAACTTGTTTGAATTTGCTTGAGTTATTATTGATTGAGTTTGACTCCATTTAGATGGGTCAAAGTGTTTGTGGAACCCATAAGGACTTTTGATTCTTGTTCAGGGATCAATTTTAGTCATGAGGACTTGTCCAAGCTCGACAAAATCTATCAAATATCGTTTGGAAGTTTCAGAAATTCTGAAACTGAACATTTCAGTTCGTATCAGGGTGTATCAGGAACCCTGATCGGTCACCGGACCGATCAGGAATATGGCTGATCGGTCTCCAGACCGATCTGGCTCATTTCTGTGGTGATCGGTCCACAGACCGATCAGAGAGGCAGCAGTGACTCTCCAAACCTTTTGACCAAGATTCTGAGCCAGCCTGGATCGGTCCCCGGACCGATCTGGCACCCTGTGGGGATCGGTCCATGGACCGATCAGGGAGCTCAGAGGTTTCTCTCCGGAACCTACTGTTCGTATCCTGATCGGTCACCCGACCGATCAGGAGCGAGTCTGATCGGTCATCCGACCGATCAGGCCCATGCCAGTCCGATCAGGATGTAGCCTGATCGGTCTGGACGGGATCAGATCGAACGGTGATCCGTTCAAACGCATTAAATTTTGGTTGGTGGACCGATCCACCAACCGATTAATTTCGCAAAACCCTCTTCAGCGCCGAACCCTAGCGCCGAAACTCCTCATCTGCGTCTCCTACGAGCCCTAGCGAGAGCACTCTCCCGCGTCTCTTCCACTTCGTGCGTGCGAATCCTTGCGGAGATCCTTGCTGGTGTCTTACTGTTTCCGGCGAGCTCTCTACGTGCCCCAAACTCTCTGCATCCGAGAGTTTTCATTGAGCAGGCCTCTCTCAACCGTGAGGAACCAGCTCCTTCCTCCTTGACGCAAACTCACCTATGGCGCCTAAGTAAGCTTTGATTTTAATTTTTCTACAAATCTCTTTATGGATTGTATGGATATGAAGCTAACCATAGTTTTTGTTCTTGTTCTTGGTGGTGTACCGTGGTCATGTTTTGCCTACCGTGATCTTATCTTCTGACCTTCTGTCAATGATCAAATCTATCTATCTTTTGATTGGGTATCATCCTATATGATCAATTCGGTTTGTGTATGATCGATCTTATCATATGATTTGGATTCTATGTCATGGTCAATTCAAAATACTTTAGAAAGTCTTCCAAGGGCAAGGAACCTACTGAGGGCAGCACGAGGGGGAAAGCTCCTTCCTCCTCTGCCCCTTCCAGAAGGCCACAGCCTTCTTCTAGCTCTCGATTCCCCAATGCGGCCTGTGAACAGGCTTTTCAAGCAAGGACCTTCAAACTATTACCCTGCAGATCCATTGATGTTACCTTCCTGACTGAGTTCTGTCCCTCTGTCATGGAGATTGTCACTTACTACAATCTCGGTTTTCTTCTTTCCTTGGAACGGACCATAAACTACGACCTCGTCTCTGAATTCTACAACAACCTACAACAAGGTCCACAAGGGGGATTCGAATTCACTACTCGTGTCGGGAAGATGAACCTCGATTTTTCATACGAGATTTTGGCAGAGTACTTGGGTGGTCGACGATCACCTAATCTTTATTCGATCTATCCTGAACTTCCTGATCCTCTGCTAGCACCATTCACAGATGTTACCCCTGACTCTATCTATCAGCACTTCTTCGGTCATCCTCGCCCTGCCGGGCTTGATGAGTTGGGTCCAGTTTTTCCTACTTTTGCAGCCCTCCGCCTTGCTCCAGCTGACTATGTCCTTTTCAAGATAATCACAAATTGCATCTTACCCATCACTTCCAAGCCGTTAGCCGAGATCCGACCCTATCACTGCCTTATGCTCTACGGCATGCATCGCCAGATGGACTTTGATATCATGGAGAGCATCTTTCAGTCTATCCTATCCTACCGTGAGCCTAGCCGTCGCACGGTTTATATGCCTTTTGGTCATATCATCACTGATTGGCTTATGTCCGTCGGTGTTGATGTCACCAAGGGCAGGACCGTGCCCATGGTTAAGCAAGATTGTCGTTTGGGTCGGCGGGCTTTTGCAAAGTCTGGTATTGTCATTCGTGAGCGCGATGGGGTCTTGGTATGGAAGGATGGACGCAGACTTGGTGATCTTCCTGGAGGGGCACCACATTTTCAGGCACCACACGAGGCTCCTCATGCTGACGTTGAGTATGACGACGAGCCGGAGCCTGATCTGCGCTGGCAGATCTCAGAGTTGGATCAGACGGTACAGGAGTTTATTCAGCTAGGGGCGACAGATCGTGAGGAGTTTCGTTCGACTTTCGCTCCCTAGATTCCCGACTGACCAGGATCGAGACCGAGCTCTCAGGGACCCGCACACTCCAGCAGACATGGTATGATGAGTGGCGCAGCCACACATTTCCAGGAGGTGCACCTTCTTCGAGTACTGCACCAGGGTCCTTGGCTCCTACTGACACCACGATGGATGATCTCGTGGATGATGACGACCTTCCAGCGGATGTTTGAGCTTCGCTATATCTTACCTTCTCTTTGGATGATTCGATGTTGTATGACTTTTGGCTGTATGCTCTGTGACTTGATTGTTGTGGCCTTGTGCCACACGTATTTTGCTACTTGTCTGGATGACTTATGTTTTGACTTGTCTGACTTTGCTTCACATGCTTATCTGATATTAGTATATCTATTGTTGATGCCATGAGTTTTATCTGCACGTTTGCTCAATTGCCATGTTCATGCTTACATGCCATGTCTACTTGATACTTATGAATATTATGGCATGTCTTGCGAGTTTATACGTGTTCATATGATGCATGTGTTTGCTATGTCTTGCTATATCTTTTTCACATGTGTTCGTATGGTTATCCATCAATCTATCACATCTTTGTTGAGTTGGGATACCTCTAGGGTTGAGGGGGAGTTTGTTTTAATCTTATCAGTCCCTCTTGCCCCTTTTCGGTGTTCGACAAAGGGGGAGAGTGTGGATTGGTTAAGTTTAGAATGATCATGTTGTAGGGGGAGGATCTGGATTCCCCTATGATTCTAAATTTGGAAAATTGATTGAGAATCCCTAAACTTAAAATCGGGTTGTCAAACAACAAAAAGGGGGAGATTGTTGATGCAGTCTGGCCCTGATTGTTGTTTTGGTGTTGACAACGATTTTAGTTTAGGTTGATGATTATGATGATTATGATTAAGTCCTGATCGAGGATTAGGCATGATATGGAGGATTCTAGCCTGGAGGGCTAGGTGTTGGAAAAATCCTAACCTGGAGGGTTAGGTGTGTAAAATCCTAGCTTGGAGGGCTAGGTGTTGGAAAAGTCCTGATTCGGAAGGGTTGGGTGAAAAGTCCTAGCTTGGAGGGCTAGGTGAAAAGTCCTAACTTGGAGGGTTAGGTGCAAATTCCCATCCTGGAGAATTAGGTGAAAAAGTCCTGGCTTGGAGGGTCAGGTGCCTAGCTTGGAGGGCTAGGTTGGATGAGGTTCTAACTCGGAAGGGTTGGGTGAAAAGTCCTAGCTTGGAGGGCTAGGTGAAAAGTCCTAGCTTGGAGGGCTAGGTGAAAAGTCCTAACTTGGAGGGTTAGGTGCAAATTCCCAACTTGGAGAGTTAGATGGAAAATCCTTAGCTTGGAGGGCTAAGGTGGATGGAAACTTAGCTTGGAGGGCTGAGTTTGAGTCCCTGGATCGGTCTGGTGATCGATCAGGGATTCTGGCACGCTGCTCCTTCGTGGATCGGTCTGGTGACCGATCCAGCGATGACTGATCGGTCGGGTGACCGATCAGGGAGCACACAGTGAGGTTGGGAACCTACTGTGCTGCTCCTGATCGATCTGGTGACCGATCAGGGAGTATGCGTTTCACCCATTGACTGGCTCCTGATCGGTCTGGTGACCGATCAGGGAGCGAGCAGTGAGGTTGAGTTCCCTTGCTGAACTGCTCCTGATCGGTCTGATGACCGATCAGGATCACTGTGCAGATCGTTCTGGTGAACGATCCAGCTTCGCGGGCTCCTCACTAAGATCGATCAGGACGGTTCCTGATCGACCTGGTGATTACCTGATCGGACTGCTGACCGATCAGGTGACACCCTGATCGGTCCGGTGACCGATCAGAAGGCTTAGCCTGCGAAACTCAGAAATCGCCAAATATAAGGGTGGATCGGTCCGGTGAACGATCCACGACCTGGGATCGGTCTGGTGATCGGTCTGGAGAATCTCAAAGAAATCGCGATTTCTGATTGAGCGTTGGGGATCGATCAGGATGTAGCCTGATCGGTCTGGAACATCCTGATCGGTCTGGTGACCGATCAGGAGGCTCTCTGATCGGTCGGGTGACCGATCACTTTAATTCAAAATGCACTGTCAGACGCTCTGATCGCGTCTGACCATATTCGATTCGCTGCTGTTTATCTCTGATATTTGATTTACTGCATGATTTGCTGCTCTAACAGTCTGATTAAGTTTCAGGTGACAGGGGAGGATTCAAACACTCAAGGAGAAGTCAAAGAGGGCTTTCCTTGGAGCAGGTTTGTCCCTTTCTCAACTCAGGTTGCAACGGCTGGAGTTGCAGGACTGAACTGCTGACTGAAGCTTGGCTGAGGGAGCTCAGGAAGTTCAGTAAGGGTTCAGTGTAGCTGGTGCGTTGGCAGTGAGGCAGCTGTAGGCTGCTGGAGATGAGGTCACCTGTTGCTTAGCGGAGAAACAAAAGGAACAAGAGTTGTAGTGTTCATGACTTCTTCAGTTTTTGTGCTCTTGAGTTCCTGCGCTTTGTGTTCTCCACATCAAGCTTGCTGTTCTTGAGGTTTCCATCATTCTGAGCAAGCGATCAAAAAGCAGTCATCCTTACTTGAGCCTTGAAGGAGGGAACAAGGAGCTTAGAGTCCGACAGTGGGAAGACACGAAGAGGGTTCTTGCGTGAGATCGCCACTGGGTGGAGCTCAGGGAAGCTTGCTGTGTTCTTGTCCTTGCTAGGGGTTTGAGTAAGATCCTTCTTGTTGTTTCCTTGTGCTTAATCTATATACTTGTTTGGAACACACTGTGGAGAGGTTTCTCCACCGAGAAGGAGGTTGCTGAATTATCCGGTGTTAACCGGGGCTTGATCTGCCGACGATCAAGGGATCGCCCACCTTAAGGGCACGCCAAGGAGTAGGGGCAAGTTATCCCCGAACCTTGTAAAATCTCCTTGTTAGCGATCTTGCTAATCTTGCTAGTTAGTTTTCGGTTTTAGTTTCTGCACATCTTGTTTTCCATACTTCTGCTGTGCTACTAACATCTACAAGTGCAGAAATTGCTAACTCTTCAAAGGAAAAGCGATTGACTATATTCACCCCCCCCCTCTCTAGCCATCTCGTACCCAATAGGTTTTTGGGATTTGATGTTGAAAGAAAAAAAAAAACCAAGGACCCTAGTCCTATGTGTTGGTGCAGGAAGCACCAGATCGACCCTTGTTTTGATATTGGCAAAGGATTCAAAGTTAAGGGTTATTTGTTGTCTAACAATGCTGCTTGAGAGTGCAGGAAACAAAGTCCTAGCAAAGGGCTGCTAGGCACCTGACGATGGGCAGTCAGGAAACCAAGTCCTGGCGAAGGGTTACTGGGCGAAAACCAAGTCCTAGCGAAGGGATGCTAGGCACCTGACGATGGGCTGTCAGAAACTCAAGACCTGGCGAAGGGCTGCTGGGCAAAAACCAAGTCCTGGCGAAGGGCTGCTGGGCGAAACTCTAGACCTGGCAAAGGGCTGCTGGGCAAAAGTCCAACTGGAGGATCCGGTTGGCACCAGGTAAATTCTCCCGAGAGGAGTAGGTGAGGACGCGTTCCCCTTCGAGGGAACATTAGGCGTCGGTTCGACCTATGGCTCCATTTTGGAGACCCAAAGTCAGAACCAAGACAGCCAAGGCTGTGTAAAATTAACTTATTAATTGCTGTTTTGGACTAACCCTGGATGCAGGACCGAAGGACTGTGTTTCTGCAGCTTAGAGAGCCTCAAAGGAGTGAGGCAGTAGCTGAGCAGGGCGCCTCGGATGTTTCGGGCGCCCCAGAGTCAACCCAAAGTCAGTAGAGCAAGTAAACGCCCCGACAGTAGCACATTTGGGGCGCCCCGGATGTTTCGGGCGCCCCGCGCGCATCGGGCGCCCGCTGTCGCGGGCGCCCCCAGTGCCACGCCGACTATCAGCTGCCTCGCGAAGCCAAAGGATGAGGCTTTGACCGGTCAACCCGGGCGCCCCGCGCGCTCGGGGCGCCCCGGTCAAAGCTGATCCCGAAGATGAAGAGATCAGGCCTTGACCGAAGCGATCACCGGATCGGAAGCCTCGTGGGGGGCAACCCCCGTCGACCAGGGCGCCCCCAGGCCCTATATAAAGGGCCCTCGACCTCCTTCTTGAAGAATCAATAACTGCGACTTTCATACGCTCTTCTTCTTGCCACGAGACACTCCAGAAAACTTCCAACTCGAGCTCTGACGACGTCCTGCTGCATCAATACTCCGATCTACACCGGACGTCGGTAACGAAATATTCATTTAAGTTTACGAAGCTAAATTCTGTAATACTTGTGATTGTAAACTTT
>JAGFNQ010003951.1:544946-568579 GCA_024364735.1 Boesenbergia rotunda | reverse complement strand
CCCCCCCCCCCCCCCCCTAGCTCGCCTACCGGTCCTAGCATAAACAAGAAATTGATACGGAAAACAAATTAAGGATTAAGGTTTAATTTTTTGTGGATATTGATTCTTAAGATTAATTGTAAGCCTTTTTGAATGATTGAATAACTAGAATGAAATTAATCTTGAGGACAAATAGATGACTTTGTCTCTGCGAATTAATTATGACATGCCTTTGACTTGAGGTTTTGCTTGAGGATAGATTGACTAAATAAGAAGTGGATTAAGAAAATGGATCAAGAATTGAGGTTTAAATTATTTCAATTGGAAAGTGTGAATTGCATGGTAAATTTGAGTTTAAAATAGCTTTTGAAAGTATATGTGATATTGGTGGAATGATTGATCATGGATTGTCGTATAACAATGCTATTTTGGTGTTGGTTGACTTATTGGATCTTTTTAATGTTATCGTAGATACTTTATAATCATTGGGTTTTCATGTGTGAAGAGGAGGTTTGATAACGTAGAAGCAAGAAAATTTGATCGTGTGATATGATATATCATATTAATATAAGTTATTTTGTGGGGTGTTATTTTAACTAGAAAAAATATGAGATTTTCATATTGATTCCTAAGGTTGATTGTTTTAATCTTTTTGAATGATTAACTATTATGAAAATAATTTTGAGGACAAATAGAGTGCTTCGTCTTGGAGAATCAATTGCATTTTGTGATTAGTATAAGTTATGCTTGAGGATAGATTAATTAAACAAGAAATTGAATTAACAAAAGTGGATCAGGATTTAGGTTAATTGTTTGCTGATATTGATTCTTAAGATTAATTGTAATAGTTTGTCATGAATAACTATCGGTGAAATTAATTTGAGGACAAATAGATGAGGTTTTGCCTGTGGGTAGATTGACTCAATAAGAAGTTAGATTAAGAAAATGAATTTTTTGATGTTGGTATTGACTTATTGGATCTTGTCAATATTATCTTAGGCAATATTTATAATCATTGGATGTTTAGGCATGAAGAGGAGGTTTGATAATGTAGAAATGGAAAATTGATCGTGTCACATTAAATTTGGTTTATGATATCAGGAGAATTAATTAGCTTCCATTTCATTTCAGAGGTGATTAAGGTTGTAAAGCAAGTTATAAATAGTATCGAAATAATTTGGTTGAAATTAGAGATATTACAAGGTATCATTGGTAATTTATCAGATTAATATAAGATTGTGGGGTTTTATCTTAACTAATTTTTTTTTGATTTACAAGGGGTATCCAGGCTTGTGCCCGACTAATCCGCTTGGCTGACCGACCTGCCCCACAGCCTTCAACGAGAGTCCCCACCGGTCAACGAGGGTAAATCGCGGGACGGAGACACGTGACGACTTCACCACTGATGATATCGGTACCCGATGGCCCGACCACACAACAACATGTGGCGATTTCTTCCGTCAGCATACTACGCGCTCTATCAGGGAGGAATCGAACCCGGGAAGTAAGGGATCACCCAAGTGAGTCATTACCAATCACGCCATGCCCACGGGGGCGGGGTTTATCTTTGTTGGATAGAAGAAGGAAGATATATAACCAAAAATAATCTTGTATTTATGTGCAATGAAGAATACAATATATATAGATGTTTATGGGGACTTAGTCAATTGACCAATTCTAAAAATTAACTAATTCTAAATACAATTCTAAAGACATATTAATTATGTCATATAGAAAAGCCAGCAAAACCCTAGGCACAAGATAGAAAGAAAAGACCTAATTACCCCTGCACCTCACAACACTCCCCCTCAAGTTGAACATATATATCAAACATGTTTAACTTGCTAAGGGCAAAATTAAACACAGCTTGGGGTATAGCTTTTGTAAACATATCAGCAAGTTGGTCCTCAGATTTGACATAGGGTAAGCATAACTCTCTAGAATCAAGTCTCTCCCGAATAAAGTGGCGATCAATCTCGATGTGTTTGGTCCGATCATGTTGGACTGGATTATTTGCAATATTGATTGCAACTTTGTTGTCGCAGTACAGCCTGAGAGGTAATTCAGCCTTTAATCCCATGTCTTCTAATAAAAAACTCAACCATAACATTTCTGCAAGACCATGTGCCATGGCTCGATACTCTACTTCCGCACTGGACCGTGCACAAACACTTTGTTTCTTACTTCTCCAAGTTACCAAGTTTCCTCCTAAAAATGTGCAATAGCCAGAAGTAGATCTTCTATCATCTCTAGAACCAGCCCAATCAGCATCAGAATAACATTCCACCTTCAGATTACCACCCCCCTTAAACAACAAGCCTTTTCCGGGACATGACTTTAAGTACCTCAAAATCCTGTCAACGACCTTCATGTGGATAGTTTTAGGAGCATGCATGTACTGACTCACTACACTAACAGCGTAGGTAATGTCAGGCCTAGTCATAGACAAATAGAGTAATTTTCCAACCAACCTTTGATACGTTCCCTTTTCCAGATTTGTAAGATCTTCCCCATTAGAACTAGTAAGATCATGATTTACTTCTATAGGAGTCGATGCTGGCCGACAACCCAACTTCCCTGTCTCCTTGAGCAAATCCAACACATATTTTCTCTGACATATATATATTCCCTCCTGAGATCGAGCAACTTCAATACCAAGGAAGTACTTCAATAGTCCAAGGTCTTTAATTTCAAACTCTGATATTAACTTGGACTTAAGAGCCTGGATTTCAACCTCGTCATCACCTGTGATTATCATATCATCAACGTAAACCAAAAGAATGGTAGTTTTGTCCTCTTTCCTCTTCACAAAGAGTGTATGATCAGCATTCCCTTGCCTAAAACCAAACAATGTCATGGCTTTGCAGAACCTATCAAACCATGCTCTGGGTGATTGTTTTAGTCCATACAAAGCTTTTATCAGTCGGCAAACCTTCCCTTTTGTTTCATGTAGACCTCTTCGTGAAGGTTACCATTCAAAAAAGCATTTTTCACATCTAGCTGAAATAGCGGCCATCCATACTGAGAGGCAAGAGAAAGAATCACCCTGACTGATTTGAGTTTTGCAATTGGAGCGAAGGTCTCCAAGTAATCCACGCCATATGTTTGAGTGAATCCCTTGGCAACAAGTCTGGCTTTATATCTGACCACGTCACCCTCTGAGTTATACTTAATAGCATAGACCCATTTAGAACCAACCAAGTTCTTCCCCTTTGGGGGATCTACTAATTCCCAGGTACCATTCTTATTAAGAGCCTCCACTTCCTCATTCATTGCTTCCAGCCACCTTGAGTCCCTTACAGCTTCATAATAAGAAGAAGGTATAACATGATTTGATAGCTGTGAAACAAAAGCATGATATGAAGAAGACAAACGAGAATAAGAAACATGGTTAGAGATAGGATGTTGAGTACATGATCTGACCCCTTTCCTAACCGCAATTGGAAGATTCAGCTCATTCATATTCAGGGGTGCAATTGGTTCAAGCAAAGAGGATACAGGATCAGGAGCCAGAGCATCTGATTCAGCTAGCCGATTAGTAGTAGGTCCTTGCTTATGTCTTTGTCGCTTGTAAGTAATAATTTCTTATGAAGCCTGCGAGCCCAGTAATGGAGCATCTAGTAGTGGAGCATCATCTTTTCTATTTTCCATGACATCCAATGAAATAGAAGAAGGAACCACTTGAGGTACAAGGGAAGAAGAGGTAAGATTCTCCCCCTGGGGACGAGTCTGGGAAGAATAATAGGACTCGGACTCAAAAAAGGTAACATCCTTCAAGACATACCTTGTCCTAGTAATAGGATCAAAGCACTTGTACCCTTTCTGGCAAGTGGAATACCCTAGAAAAACTCCCCGTATAGCTCGAGGATCAAGCTTAGAGATCTTGGGACCAAGAACATGAATAAAACAAAGGGAGCCAAATACCCGAGGTGTAAGTGAGAACAACGTGGTGTCAGGACGAAGAATATTGAGAGGACACCGGTACCCTAGACCTTTTGATGGTAGACGATTAATGATATAAGCTGCTGCAAGGATGGCATCAGCCCAGAAATATTTGGGTAAGTGACGTTGGAATAATAATGCACGGGCTGTTTCAAGAATATGACGATTTTTCCTTTCAGCCACTCCATTTTGCTGTGGTGTGTAGGGACAAGATGACTCATGAAAAATTCCTAAATCCTCTAGAAAGGTATTTAGAGACTGTGTGAAGTACTCCCGTGCATTATCAGATCGAAGGGTTTTCACTTTTGTGTGGAATTGAGTTTCAACCATTCTGCAATAATGTTGAATGAGTCGAGGAACTTCGTCTCTGCCTTTCATCAAATAAAGCCATGTACAGTGAGTGTAATCATCAATAAAAGATATAAAATATCGGTAGCCATCCAAAGAAGGCACAGGAGAGGGACCCCACACATCTGAATGAACAAGGTCAAACGGAGACGAACTTTTATTTATGGACTCAGAAAAATGAGTTCTACAATGTTTAGATAACTGACAAACTTCACATTGAAGAGACTCAAGAGAAACAGAGGAGAAGAGACTAGGAAATAGAACCTTCAAGGATCGAAAAGATAAATGTCCCAAACGAGAATGTCATAATAAGATTTCTTGATGCTTATTTTCTGAACACTGAGCTGTAGACTTCAGAGCAGATGTTCTTCCAAGATGATAGTAATAAAGACCTCCTACTTCACGGCCAGTCCCAATCATTTGCTTGGTCTCGAGATCCTGAAAGACACAATGATCAGGAAAAAAGGTTACTGAGCAGTGTAGTTGTTTAGTAATACTACTAACAGAAAGTAAATTAAGAGAAATGGAAGGGACATGAAGTGCAGAGGATAGGATAAAGTGATCTGCCAGTTGTATGGAACCTTTACCAGCAACAGTGGCTTTGGTACCATCAGCAATAGTCACTTTATCCTGCCCAGAAGACAAAGAGTAAGAAATGAAGGAATTAGCAAGATTTGTCATATGATCTGTAGCTCCAGAGTCAATAACCCAGGGGCTATAACATCTTGACCCCGCAATACTTAATTCCAGGTCACGAATACCTGTGTGCGCTTGAGACGAATTAGTAGAGACAGAAGATGAAGCCTGAAGCCGTGATAAAAGGTCCTGAAGATTAGCAATATCAGCAGATGACAACTTAATATTAGAAGGTACCGAAGAATCAATAGTCTCCCCATCCACTAATTTCTGGGCAGCAATATTTCCACGACTAGTCGCCTTCTTGTCACTGTATTTGAATTTTTCAGGCTTTTTTTCTGGATATTTCTCCCAACAAAAATCTGAATCATAATTAGTCCTCTTGCAGTGCCGACAAAATTTTCCACCTTTTCCTTTTGTTCCCCCAGACTTGAGCTTGTTAGAAGAACCAACAAAAGCAGATGTCTCTCCAATTGGAGTACTTGCTGCAGAGATATTATCTTTGTTGTTCATGGTCCTTCTCCTGCCTTCTTCACTCAGAATTTTGTAGTAGACTTGTTTTATTCTAGAGAAGGAGTAGGATCAATACTAAGAACTTGCCCTTTTAAATTTTCAAACTCTGCATGAAGCCCATCAAGAAACTTAATGATTCTGTCCTTCTCCAGAAGCTTCAAATATCTCTGATGATCATCAGTAGAAATCCAATTGTCCATCCTGTAGTAATCAAACTCATCCCATAGCCCTTTTAGAGCAGCAAAATAATTTGTGACAGACATAGAACCTTGCTCAAGTTTAAAAATTTTACTACTTATCTGATAAGTACGCAGCATATCATGTTTGCGTCCATACATCTGCTCCAGTGTCCTCCACATATCAACAGCTGTTCTATTATGAAGAATGACCTGTTTTATGCCAGAGCTAACAGAATTAAGTATCCAAGTCATTACCAGAATATTGTCACGCCTCCAATTACGAAAGTTAGGATCCTTTTTATTTGGTTTCACTCTAGTACCATGAAGAATATCAAGTCTATCATGGCCTTCTACATAAAGTTCAACAGCAACTGCCCACGATGCATAATTTGTCTCGGTCAATTTTTCCGAGGTTATTTGAAGACCAGTTCCTCCCGATCCCGTCATTGTGAAAATTGGTTGTATCTGTCCAGAAGATGCCAAAGGATCTGTAGACATTCCAGAACTTTCTCCGGATGTGTCTGCCATACCAATTCACAAGAAGGAAGAGACGCGGAGGCTGCTGTAAAAAAAATAAAAATAAAAAAAAACGTGAAGGCTGCTGAAATAAAAAAACCGTGGAGGCTCTGAAAAAGAGGAGGCAAGTGCAGGTCACGTTTCTGGGTTACAAAAGTCTCTCTTTGATTTCTTTCAGAAACCCTAGCCGCCACCGGTGGAAATAGAGAGCTCGCCTCCTCGGCCGTTCCTGTTTGCTCACCACGCTATGGGGAAGGTGCACGGATCTTTAGCTCTCGCCGGAAAGGTCCGAGGGCAGACGCCTAAGGTCGCGAAGCAGGACAAGAAGAAGAAGCCCCGGGGCAGAGCCCACAAGCGTATGCAGTACAATCGCCGGTTTGTCACTGCGGTTGTTGGATTCGGGAAAAGAGGAGCCGACTTCGAAGCAGGTGATCAGCGAGGATGGCTCGCGAGAAGTATCTTTTCGCCGCGAGAAGAAAACGCCTACCAAGGCGCCTGGGCTCGCGCGTCGCGAGAGAAGACGCCACGCCTCGATGAAGAAGCCTTCGCGAGGACGAACCTTCCGCCGAGAGAAGAGCAGCACCTGGGCTTGTGAAGCCTGCCTGCCGAGAAGAGAAGCACCTGGGCTTGCGAAGACAGGCTTGACTCGCCGTTCGCGAGGAGCAGCCGGCGACGTCGAGTTCACGTCGAGAAGAAGAGACTGAGCAGAAGATCACGCAGCCGGAGAAGATCGCGCAGCAGGAGAAGATCGCGCAGCACTGGTCGCGGCGCGCGTGCTCGAGGAGTTTTCTTCCCTCGAGCGCCGTTGCCCTGGCCAGAGAAGCTCTAGTAGGGTGATAATGGCGGATGCTTCAGATGCGGTGGACGTCGCGCGTGGTTTGGTGAAACGGCAGCGACGTCGCGCGTGGGAAAAGAGGGAAGGCGGCGTCAGAGGGGCGCACCCCAAGAGGAGGACTGCGCAAAGCGAGCGAGGGAGGCGTCGATGGTTTGGAAAAGCAGAGACACGCGCCGCGCGAGAAAAGAAAATTAGGGTTGGGATAAAACTTGCTCTGATACCATGTTGGATAGAAGAAGGAAGATATATAACCAAAAATAATCTTGTATTTATGTGCAATGAAGAATACAATATATATAGATGTTTATGGGGACTTAGTCAATTGACCAATTCTAAAAATTAACTAATTCTAAATACAATTCTAAAGACATATTAATTATGTCATATAGAAAAGCTAGCAAAACCCTAGGCACAAGATAGAAAGAAAAGACCTAATTACCCCTGCACCTCACAACAATCTTAACTAGAAAAAGCATGAGATTGTCATTGCATATTGATTTCTAAGGTTATTCTTTTTTATTTTTGAATGATTAAGTATAATCAAAATAATTTTGCGGACAAATAGAGGGCATTGTCTTGGAGAATTAATTGCATTGTATGATTAGTTGACTTGAGGTTATGCTTGAGGATACAATGATTATACAAGAAATTGAATTAAGAAAGTGTATCAGGGATTGTGGTTTAATTGTTTGTGGATATTAATTCTTAAGATTAATTGTCATAATATTTTTGGATGAGTAACTACAGTTTTATTAATTTTGAGGACAAATAGATAACTTTGGTTTTGAGAATTAATTATGACATGTGATTGGTAAATCAACTTAACTAATTTTTGCTCGGGTATATATTAACTAAATAAGAAGTTGGAGAAATGGTTTAAGAATTGAGGTTTAAATTATTTTAATTTGGAAGTGCAAAATTCATGGTAATTTCAAGTTTTAAAATGGCTTCTGAAAGTCATATTTACAATGTTATTTAGATGTTTGTCTTGACTTATTGGATCTTGTCAATATTATCATAGGCAATCTTCATAATCATTGAGTCTTCGTGCGTAAAGTGGAGGTTTGATAATGTAAAAGTGGAAAAATTTGATCGTGTCACGTGAAATTGTGTTTATAGTATCATGAGGTTTTATTAGATTTATTCCGTTTAAGAGGTGATTAATGTTGGAGCAATCTAGGGTACCTAGATTGCTCCAATCAGACCTGAAATG
Source organism: Boesenbergia rotunda (assembly GCA_024364735.1). Taxonomy (NCBI): domain Eukaryota; kingdom Viridiplantae; phylum Streptophyta; class Magnoliopsida; order Zingiberales; family Zingiberaceae; genus Boesenbergia; species Boesenbergia rotunda. Next base: position 560,418 of record JAGFNQ010003951.1, on the reverse strand, counting down.
GTTCAACAAATGATCATTTCGGCATTTTCTACTTTGGGTCTTTCAGGTACCGCGTCTTTACCCTGTCCTCATTGGTATTTCGACTCCGGGGCATCAAATCATATGACTAACAATGTTGCTGCTCTTACCAATGTTACAAATTACTCTGGTAATTTGCAAATACGTTCCGCCGATGGAAACACTTTACCTATCACAACAATTGGTGATATTTCATCATCTCTTACCAATGTTTATGTTTCCCCTGGTCTAAGCAGTAACCTTATTTCAGTTGGTCAGTTAGTTGATAATGATTGTAGAGTTGAATTCTTAAAAATCTGATTGTCTTGTGCATGATCAAAAATCAGGGAAGAAGATCGCGAAGGGGCTTAAAATTGGACGTCTTTTTCCTCTTTATTTATCATTGTCCTCCTATCCTTTTTTGCCTTATATTTCTTGTAATTCTGCAACTGTTAATTTACAATTATGGCATAAGCGTCTTGGTCATCCAAATTCCAATGTTCTTCATCACTTGATGAAATCTGGAGTTCTTGGCAATAACAATTCCCCATCTCTTCGTGATGTTCGAATTGATTGCAATTCTTGTAGACTTGGTAAAAGTAAAATTCTACCATTTCCAATTCATCAATCAAATACACATCAGCCTTTTGACATAATTCACAGTGATCTATAGGGAATAGTGCCTGTTGTATCTCATGAACATCACAAGTACTTTATCACGTTTATTGATGACTATAGTCGTTTCACATGGGTCTATTTTTTGCGCTCTAAAGATGAAGCATTCTCTGCATTCAAATTCTTCCATGCTTATGTTCAAACTCAATTTTCATCAAACATTAAAGTTTTATGCTTTGACAATGGAGGGAATACATATCTCACTTATTTGAGAGTTCTTGCAGGAACATGGTATATTATCTCAAAGATCATGCCCTTCTACACCGCAACAAAACGGGATAGCAGAAAGGAAAAATCGTCATCTTCTTGATGTTGTCCGTACCTTAATGTTGGACTCCTTTGTACCCTCTCGGTTCTAGTTGAAGCTCTCTCAACTGCTGTCTACCTTATTAATCAGCTGTCGTCTCAAGCCTTAAACAATGATTCTCCTTTCTTAAGGTTATTTGGTAAGCCACCCAATTATTCCACTCTTCGCACCTTTGGTTGTGTCTGTTATGTTCATCTACAGCCACATGAACGCACCAAACTCACAGGTCAATCTGTTAAATGTGCTTTTCTTGGTACTCAACCTATCAAAAAGGTTTTCTATGCTATGATCCTCATTTACATAGGATTTGGGTTTCTAGAAATGTCATCTTGCAAGAAAATACATATTTTTTTGCTACTAACCAAGACATTAGCTCTTCTACATCCAAATCTGTTTTGCCATTGTTTCCTAACAATTCTACAGGAGAACAAGCCTCTTCACCTTTATTAGTCTACCAGAGACATTCACCTGTTCCACCAATGCAACCTTTACTTTCTCCGAGGCCCCCTCTCGATAATTCTCTGACTGCTGATCTAGCTCTTCAACCAGAACCAACTTCTTTACGTTGCAGTACTCGCGTTCGTAAACCACCAGAAAAGTATGGTTTTCTGAACCTTTATCTTTGATAGCGACTTTAGCATCTGTTCCTATTCCTTTTTCATATAAGCAGGCCATGACGCATAAATATTGGCAGGATGTTATAGAAACTGAACTTTTAGCACTAGAGAAAAATCAGACATGGGACATTGTTCCATGTCCTCCATTTGTTAAACCTCTTGGCAGTAAATTTATATTCACTTTAAGCTGCGTTCAGATGGATCAATAGATCCATACAAGGCTAGATTGGTTGTTCTTGGAAATAAGCAAGAGTTTGACCTAGACTATAAAGAGACATTTGCACCTGTGACCAAAATGACTACTGTGAGAACTATTCTTGCCATTGTAGCCTCTAAATCTTGGCAAATTCACCAGCTCGATGTCAAAAACGCCTTCCTTCATGGGGACCTCAAAGAAGAAGTTTACATCAAACTTCCTATTGGTATGCCCTCACCATTACCCAATACTGTTTGCAAACTAAAGCGTTCTTTGTATAGATTAAAACAGGCACCAAGAGTGTGGTTTGAAAAGTTTAGAACAACACTACTTGGTTTTTCCTTCATCCAAAGCAGCTATGATCCATCTCTCTTTCTACAAAGGACCTCAAAAGGAATTGTGATACTTCTTGTTTATGTAGACGACATTGTCGTCACAGGCTCGGATCAAGCGCTATCACTACAATCAAATAATTGTTGCATACAACTTTTCACATGAAAGATCTTAGACAACTAACTTATTTCTTGGGATTAGAAGTGCATTTTCATCAAAAAGGCATCTTTGTCATTCAGCACAAATATATTTAGGATCTAATTTAGCTAGCTAGTCTCACCAATGCAAATTCAGTAGATACTCCAATGGAAGTTAATATAAAGTTGAGGCAGGATGAAGGTGAACTCCTACAGGATTCAACCTTATACAGGAAACTAGTTGGAAGTCTTATCTACCTAACCATCACACGATCTGATATCTCTTTTGCTGTCCACACAGTTAATAGATTCATGCAAAATCCTAGACACTTGCATTTTTCAGCAGTACAACGAATCATTAAATATTTACTGACCACTCCCAGGCGTGGTCTTTTCGTTCCTACAGTTGCGACAATACAACTTCAAGCATATAGTGATGCTGATTGGGCTGGATATTCGGACACACGGAAGTCTATTACTGGCTAGTGTATGTTTTTAGGAGATGCCCCTATCTCCTGGAAATGCAAGAAACAAGAGTCGGTGTCTAGATCCTCCACTGAAGCAGAATATCGGTCGATATCTGTAGCATGCTCTGAGATTATTTGGTTACAGGGCCTTCTTTCAGAACTTGGTTATTCACAAATACAACCAACTCCATTGTAGGCTGGTAATGCAAGTGATATACAGATTGTAGCAAATCCTGTATACTATGAAAGAACAAAGCACATAGAGGTCGACTGTTATTCCATTAGAGAAGCTTATGGCTGTAGAATTATCAGTCTCCGCTGTAGAATTATCAGTCTCCCTCATGTTTCAACATCTGTTCAACTAGCTGACATCCTCACAAAATCCTTAACACGTCAGCGGCATAATTTTCTCGTTAGCAAATTGATGCTTGTAGATTCACCAACATCAATTTGAGGGGGATGTCAAGAAAATTGATAGGCAGAATATTTGGCATTAATGGTGCAGATTTGCTGTCAATAGAATTGATAGGCAGATTATTTGACATTAATTGCACAATGATTTGGTATTAATGATGCAGATTTAATTGCACAATGATTTGACATTAATGGTGCAAATTTGCTATTAATGGGCAGAATATTTGGCATTAATTGCACAGATTTGGCATTAATGGCTCAGATTTCCATGATTGTATAGCTGTAATTATGTATCATACTATTTAAAGGGGATTCTCCAGAGGAGAAATCAGAGTTTTTCACCCTTATTTTCTCTGAGTTTGACGTGCAGGATATAGGTACAATAGGAGAAAAGTCCAAGTGGGATATTGGCAAAGGAAGACCCGACAATAAGGACCGAGGCTGAAGGAAGCTCCAGAAGGCAAGCCGTGAAGGATGGGGAGGCATCCGAGGGACGTGAGGCTGATGGAGGAGGCTAGAAGGCTAGGTGTAGGTTGGTCGGGTGAGGACGAGTGTTGAGTGATTGTACTCCGGGCTGAAACCCTAGGTTTAGGGTTTGGGCAGTCTACTGATGCTTGGATTAGTCGACTAGTAAAGGTCACAGAATGATCAGTCGACTGGTGTCGGCTGGAATTCGAACGTTGGGCTGTAACGTTTGAGTTCGGGTGCACCAGTCGACTGGTGTTGGTACCAGTCGACTGATAACGACTATTTCAGGGACGAACTCTATTTAAGAGAGATTGGTTTGGCTGAGCAAAGGTTGACGAAATAATCTTGGATAAAGCTTATTAGTAATCTACCAAGCTCAGGTGTGTGTGCAAGTGTTGTGGCGAGGTTTCTCCACCCACAAGGATCTACACGAGCTAGCCGGAGGTCTTTCGGGACTAATTCACCGACGGATAGAGATTGTCCACCTTACGGACAACCGTTGAGTAGGAGCTTTATCTCCGAACCACGTAAACAATTTGTGTTTCTTAGTTGTTAGTTAGTTTGTTTTGTATTCCGCTTGCACAACTAATAACGTGTAGGAAGAAATCGATGAAACGTGGGTGACCATCTATTCACCCCCTCTAGCTGGCACACCGATCCTCAATAAGTGGTATCAGAGCGAAGGTTTGCTTTTGTTGGACTAACTGCCAAAAGAGCAAAGGTGCTAGAGAAAGATGGATTCGGAAGGTTGGCTAGAATAGGATACTCGGATTCCACCTCCATACGATCGAGACGACTTCGATTATTGGAGGAAGCGGTTAGAGATGTGGTTCCAAATGGATTGGGACTATCGACAACATTAGAGGTTCCGTTCGAAGCTCCAACGGACAAAAAAGGGAAATGCCTTCGACCTTGGTATTGGACAAAGGATCAAAGGAGGAAGCGGGGGCGAATAAGGAGATAACGAGAATTATTTTAAACTTATTATCTTTTTATATTATGTCTCGTGTAGGTGATTACAAGAATGCTTATGAGCTATAAAGAAAGGTGATAGCTCTGCATGAGAATTCTACACAAGAATAAGGAGTGGAGGAGGCCAAGGATAAGGGCTCATTGGTCCAAGAGAAGAAGAAGGACCAATCGGAAGTTGAATCGAGTTCAACATCCGAAGAGGAGGAGGAAGTGAAATCGTCCACATCCTCAAGTGAGGAAGAAGAAGAGCAATCCAAGGTGGAGGAGATCTTGGAAGCTCAACCCTCAACCTCAACTACCGAGAAGAGTGGGAAATCCCATATCAAATGCTTTAAGTGTGGGGAAATGGGACACTACAAGAGTAGGTGTCCTTCACTCAAGAAGGTAGAAGAGGTAAACCCTAAACCTGGTAAAGCTCACTTAAAAACTAACGAGGGTTGTAGGGATGGAGCTAAGGATAAGAAACATATAATTTGCTTCACGTGTGGCGAGCGGGGCAACTACCACACAAAATGCCCAAGGAAAGGAAAGCTCAAGAAGCTAGGGCATTCGAAGAAATTGGAGAAGAAGAGGAGCTCAAGTCAAGGGGGAGCTTCAAAGGTAAAACGGAAGGTAATCTCTTATTTAAAATTCAATTCAATTTCTAATTCATACATGCTTGTTAAAAATAATGTAGATTATTTACCCAAGCATAATCATGGATTTAGGTATAATGATAGGAATAGGGTTAAAAAGGTAGATAACCCTTGAAAATCATTACCCAAGGCTAGGCCTAATAAGACCAAAACAATCATGCTAAAGGTGAGGAAGGTAGTTAATGATCAAGGCATTAATCCCAAGAAGGGGAGACATATGCCTAGGAAGGTGGATAGGTCTAGAAATGTCCAAGATGGACATGTTGACTTTAGGGTTAACCCTAGAATTGGAAAATCAAGTTTTGAAGGCAAGACTTGAGGAAATGGAGAGAGTCCTAGATAGGTTCATTATTGGACCTAGGGAACTTGACATGTGTTTGGGTGGTCAAAAACCAAAAATGTCAATTTGGGTACATCTAAGGCAAATGAAAGGAAATATGCTAGGGTAGCATATAACTATACCAAGGATGGAAAATCCAAAAATGGCAAGGATAAGCATTTAAAGTTAAGGGAAAGAAGAATTTAACCAAGGACAAGGTGTCCAAGGTTAATGATGTTAGATCTATAGGCCAAGAATCACCGGAGGTACACCGGTGTGGCCTAGTGATTGTAGAAGAGCCATCTAGGGAGGTGACTAAGGTTAAGAGCTCAAGGGGGAGCTCAAAGAGTCAAATTGGGACGTATGGTAAATGGATTTCGGGAGGATTTCTTCCAGAAGTCTAGATGAACCATGAGTGTGCCAAAGGGTTTGGAGACGGATTTGCGTCTCAATCCTTAGGTTTTGACACATGGGTTTATGTTTCATGCATGAAAATATGACATTGGGGTCATATTGCATGAAAATTGCTATTTGATGTGTAGATGCCAAGTAAACCAATGCTAGGGATGCATTGTGGTTTGATATAGGCAGATACATCAAGAGGAGGCCAAAACTAGGACTTTTGGTTAAGGTTCAATTGAAGAATTTAGATAGATTTGGGTTTTGTGTTAATCTTGGGGGAGACATATACATTTTTAAATGTATTTTTCCCAAGTAGACACGGGTACCATGAATTGCTCCATAAAATTTGGAAAATTTTGGAGATTTGTGAAATTTATGGTGCATTTCTGAATTTGGGTTCAAAAGGCTAAAAATGCAGTTATCAGGGTACCAGTCGACTGGTACAGGGGGCAGTCGACTGGTAACAGTGTTGTCTAGAGATAGACTAGCCACTTTATAGTTTTTTGATAGGGATTAGTCGACTGGTAACTGTCTCAGTCGACTGATACGTGCTGAAACTGTTTTCAGCAATTAAAAAGTGTCCAAATGGATGTCAAATTTGTGTATAATCTTATGGGGGATATTACACAATGTTTATGGTCATTAAAGGATAAAGAATCCAGTAATTGGGATATTGTTGGAGTTCTTTTTGATGTGTAGCAAAGGGGGAGAAGTGTTGAGTTTACGTGGGAAACCAACACACCTTTGTAAGAAATCCATGCTCAAGGGGGAGCTTAGGTGAAGGGGGAGCCTTTGTTGGCAAAGGGGGAGAAGTACCTTTGCAAGGAACACCTACTCAAGGGGGAGTTTAGGTAAAAGGGGAACCTAAGGTTAGGTTCCATGATTTATGCATGATCATTTGCTTTGTTGTTATTTCCCTAACTTAAACGAGTTGCCAAACATTAAAAAGGGGGAGATTGTTGGAGCAATCTAGGTACCTTAGGTTATGATGCTGGGCGAAGGTTTAAGTTAGGTTTATTGTTGTATTTGATATGCATTATGAGAATGCAGGATATAGGTACCACAAGAGAAAAGTTCAAGTGGGATCTTGGCAAAGGAAGACCCGACAATAAGGACCGAGGTCGAAGGAAGCTCCAGAAGATAAGCCGTGAAGGATGGGGAGGCATCCGAGGGACGTGAGGCTGATGAAGGAGGCTAGAAGGCTAGGTCTAAGTCGGTCGGGCGAGGATGAGTGCTAAGTGATTATACTCGGGGCTGAAATCCTAGGTTTGGGGTTTGGGCAGTCGACTGATACTTGGATCAGTCGACTGGTAAAGGTCATAGAAAGATCAGTCGACTGATCTTATGATCAGTCGGCTGGTGTCAGCTGGAATTCGAACGTTGGACTGTAACATTCGAGTTCGGGTGTACCAGTCGACTGGTGTTGGCACTAGTTGACTGGTAACGACTATTTCAGGGACGAGCTCTATTTAAGAATGCTCGGTTTGGCTGAGCAAAGGTTGATGAAATAAACTTGGGTAAAGCTTATTAGTAGTCTACCAAGCTCAGGTGTGTGTCCAAGTGTTGTGGTGAGGTTTCTTCACCCACAAGGAGCTACACAAGCTAGCCGGAGGTCTTCCGGGAACTAATCCACCGACGGATAGAGATCATTCACCTTACAGACAGCCGTGGAGTAGGAGCTTTATTTCCAAACCACGTAAACGGTTTGTGTTTCTTAGTTGTTAGTTAGTTTGTTTTATATTCCACTTGCGCAACTAACAACGTATAGGAAGAAACCGACGAAACGTGGGTGACCGTCTATTCACCCCCCTTTAGTCGGCACACTGATCCCCAATAATTAAGTCAATAGTGTAAGTCAAAAATGGTATTAAGATGATTTTCTTAGAAATTAGACGAGTTAATTATAAAATTTATCATATTAATATAAGTTATTGTGGGGCATTATCTCAACCAGAAAAAGCACGAGATTAACTGTGGATATTGATTTCTAAAGTTAATTGTTTTAACCTTTTTGAATGATTAACTATTATGGTAATAATTTTGAGGATAAATAGAGGGCCTTGTCTTAGAGAATTAATTGCATTTTGTGATTGACTTGAGGTTATGCTCCAAGATAGATTGATTAAACAAGAAATTGGTTTAAGGATTGAGGTTTAATTGTTTGTGGATATTAATTCTTAAGATTTGTCATAGTCTTTTTGAATGAGTAACTACACTGAAATTAACTTTGAGTACAAATAGATGACTTTTGGCTTTGATAGTTAACTGTTACTTGTGATATGTGAATCACTTGACTTGAGGTTTTGCTTGAGGATAATTGACTAAATAAGATGTTGGATTAAGAAATTGGATGAAGAATTGAGGTTTAAATTATTTTAATTGGGAAGTGTCGAATTTGAAAATGGCTTCTGAAAGTGTATGTGTTATATCAGCGAAATGATTGATCATTGATAGTCGTAGGATAATGTTATTTTGATCTTGGTCTTCACTTATCATCATTGATAGTGGTAGGATAATGTTATTTTGATCTTGGTCTTCACTTATCATCATTGATAGTGGTAGGATAATGTTATTTTGATGTTGATCTTCACTTATTGGATCTCTTCAAAGTTATCTTAGGCAATGTTTATTTGATCATGTGCCATGAAAGTACGATTTATTATACCATGAGGATTTATTAGCTTGTTTTCCATTTGAGAGATGATTAAGATTGTATAATAAGTCAAAAATATCAAGATGATTTTGGTAGAAATTAGAGGTATTAATGGTAAAATGAAAGTTATTGCGGGGTGTTATCTCAACTAGAAAAAAAAATTGTTTGAGGATATTGACTTATAAGGTTAATTGTTTTAATCTTTTGAATGGTTAACTATGACGGAAATAATTTTGAGGACAAATAGAGGGCATTACCTTGGAGAATTAATTGCATTTTGTAAATTAGTTAACTTGAGGTTATGCGAGAGGATAGATTGATTAAACAAGAAACTTAATTAAGGAAAGTGGATCATGGATTGAGGTTTAGTTGTTTGTGAATATTGATTCTTAAGCTTAATTGTAATAGTCTTTCATGAATGAGTAACTACAACCAAATTAATTTTGAGGAGAAATAGATGACTTTAATTAATTATGGCATGTGATTGAATCATTTGACATGAGGTTTTGCTTGAGGATATAGATTGATTGAATAAGAAGTTGGATTAAGAAAATGGATCAAGAATTGATTTAAATTATTTTAATTGGGAAGTGTGAATTGCGTGGTAATTTCAAGTTTTAGAATGGCTTTTGGAAGTATATATGTGATATCCATGGAATGATTGATCATTGATAGTCATATGACATTGTTATTTTGATGTTGATATTGACTTATTGGATCTCTTCAATGTTATCTTAAGCAATGTTTATAATCATTAGGGGGTTCAAGTGTGAAGAGGAGGTTCATAATAATTAATTTTGTGGACAAATAGATGACTTTGGCTTTGTGAATTAATTTTAACTTGTGATGAGTAAATCACTTGACTTGAGGTTTTTTCTTGAGAATAGATTAACTAAATAAGAAGTTGATTAAGAAAATGGATGAAGAATTGAGGTTTAAATTATTTAATTGGGAAGTGCTTACTGCATGGTAATTTTGAGTTTTAAAATGACTTCTAAAAGTGTATGTGTTATATTGGTCGAATGATTGACCATTGATAGTCACATGATAATGTTATTTTGATGTTGCTGTTTACTTTTTGGATATCTTCAATGTTGTCTCTGGCAATATTTATAATCATTTAGTGTTTAGGTGTTGAAGAGGAGTTTTGACAATGTAGAAGTGGGAAAACTTGATCATGTGATATGAAATTGTGGTTGTGGTATCTTAAAGATTTATTAACTTGTATTCATTTAAGAGATGATTAAGGTTGTTGAGTAAGTAGTATCAACATGATTTGGGTAGAAATTAGAGGTATTATTGGTAAAATAATGTAAATTATTGTGGAGAGTTTTCTCAACTAGAAAAGAAAGATATCAGATAGTTCGTTGATTCAGATTTCTAAGATTATTGTTTGAATTTATTTGAATGATTAACTATGTTGGAAATAGTTTTGAGGATAAATCAAGGGCATTGTCTTGGAGAATTAATTGTTTCTGTGATTAGTTGACTTGAGGTTATGCTTGAGGATAGATTGATAAAACAAAAAATTGAATTAAGCAAAATGGACCAGGGATTGAGGTTTAATTGTCATAGTGTTTTTGAATGAGTAACTATAGTGAAATTAATTTTGAGGGCAAATAAATGACTTCGCTTTGAGAATTAATTTTGACATGTGATTGGTGAGTCAATTGACATGAGGTTTTACTTGAGGATAGATTGACCAAATAAGAAGTTGGATGATTGAGGTTCAAATCATTTTAATTGGGAAGTGTGAATTGCATGGTAATTATTTCGAGGGCTTTTGAAATTATATGTGTGATATCAGTGGAATGATTGATTATCATATGACAATGTTATTTTGATGTTGATCTTGACTGGGTGTTTAAATATGATGAGGAGGTTTGATAATGTAGAAGCGGGAAAATTTGATCGTGTCATATGAAATTGTGGTTTATGGTATCATGATGATTTATTAGTTTGCACTCCGCTTAAGAGTTGATTAAGGTTGTAGAGTAAGTCAAAAATAGTATTAAGATGATTTTGATAGAAATTAGAGATATTACTAGTAAAATTTATTAGATATATTCAGTTATTATGAAGTGTTATCTCAACCAGAAAAAGCATGAGATTGTCCGTGGATATTGACTTCTAAGGTTAATTGTTTTAATTTTTTTTGAATGATTAACTTTGACAAAAAAAATAAAGGCTTTGATTCATAGGATCAATTGCAATGTTTAATTAGTTGACTTTAGGTTTTTCTTGAGGACAAATTAATTGGATCTGGAATTGAGGTTTGAATTATTTTTATTGGGAAGCACAAATTATGTGGTTATTTTGAATTTTAAAATAGCCTATAGAAGTATATATGTGATATTGGTGGAGGAATGATGATTATTGATGGTTGTATGACAATGTTATCTGGGGTTTGGCTTTGACTTGCTGGACCTCTTTTTGATAGTCTTTTGGTGTGAAGAGGAGTTTTGATAATGTAGAATAGGAAAATTTTCATCATGTGACATTAAATTGTGGATTTATGATATCACGAGGAGTTTGATTAGAGATATTACTGTTAGAGTTAATTAGAAAATAAGTTGTTTTAAGTGTTACCTAATGCAGGAAAAAAATGATTGTTATGGATATTGATTCCTAAGGGTGTTATATATATATAAGATTTTGATCTCCGGCGGACCGCTTTTTGCGGACCGTGTGCGCGACAACGCCTGATCGGTCACCGAGGGGTTCGGGAGCGTACCCGACGGGTTCACCGCACCCCCCTGGGTTATAGTTTTGTTCGGGGGCAGCGGCCGAAGCCCGCCGATGGTGTCCGCCGGTGAGTTGGGACACGGGAGCGCAGCCGCATCCGTGACCGATCAGGGAAGTCCTTGATCGGTCAGGCACTGTGGTCCGCACGCGGTCCGCAGGAGATCAGAGTTCTATATATATATATATATATATATATATATATATATATATATATATATATATATATAGAAAGATGCTTTGTTGCAGACCATCTGCCACGCGCCCATGTGCAACCCCAAGGGCGCCTAGATTGAATTCCAAGTACCCTGCTTAAACATTTTTTTAATAAAAAAAATCACTCGGGGCCCAAATTTTTTTATTTTGTAAAATTCAAAATTTCCTAATATAAATCCTAAATACATTATTATACTCCGCGTGTTTGTGTATAGAATGATTAACTGTGATGAAATGATGGCTTTGGCTTGGGGAATTAATTGTAATTATGACTGAGGTTATGCTTGAGGATACATTAAAATGGATTAATATGGTGGATCATGCGTTGAGGTTTAAATTATTTTAACAGGGAATTATGAATTGTGTGATAATTTTAAGTTTAAAATGACCTACAGAATTTGGAATTATGTGATATCGGTGGAATGACTAATCTTTGATAGTTATCTTAGGTTTGGTCTTGACTCAGTGAACCTTACGATGAACTTTAATTACCTTGTTGTTTTATTATTTTTATGCCTTCTTTGTTTATAGTATCTTTGATCTTCAATAATTTGCATGCATGTGAGATCTGTGATTTACATTTATGCAACTATATTGTCACACTCCCAGGGCCCATGCTTACTCGAAAAAGGGACAACATCTCCCCTGTACGGCAGACAATCTGAAATATTTATACATACAATCTCACACAAATAGTATATATGGCTCAACCAATACGGTTGGCAACTCAAATATAATATAAACTCCACAATCACACAGTATAAAAGATAGTAATAAAAGGAATCACATATCCTAATTAAAACTCAAAAATCCAATGACAAACATACCCAGTCCATAAATGTATAAACATAACTTCACTAAAAAACTATACGTAAGTCTACTGAAATAATAAATACCAGTCTAATAAAGGAAATGCGGAAATAAAAAAAATGCGGAAAACACCAAAATGCTTGACACCGTGGGGCTGGTAATCGGATTCTCTCCTAGCTCTAAATAATGCATCTACCGACTACCTAAAACAAAATTAGATGTAAAGGGTGGTGAGTCCGGGCGGACTCTGCGGGTAATCAGATAGATAAATGCATGACATATAACAAGATACAACAAGCAGGTAGAAGCAACAATATACAATCTTCGAAATAGAATAGTATATATGAATAAGCAAATCCGAATGCAAGTGCAATAATAAATCATACATGTATGCCAATCAAATGCGACAATCATAGCTCATACAAATGCAGCAACTACAAGAAAATGCAAGATGCAATAAATGCACATGATGCAATGACATGTGACACCCTTGACGCCAATCAAGCCGCCATCACATCAAATCTGTGAGGCCGAGTGGGTAGGGCTATGATAATTGTACGCACTCCAACAACTAGCACTACTATAAGTGGTTAAGTGGACAAGATGCTGGGGAGCCAACTACTTCAAAACCCCAAGAAAAGGGGGAGCCACCAACAACTCTACTATCTCTCGTAAACAAGGGAGAGAGTGTCAATTGTTTGCCTACAACTCCAACATCCACTACCAATGAGTGGTCGAGTGTGGCACAACAGGACGACTACTCACACTTTAACAACTACCACTACCTTTGAGTGGTTGAGTGGGCAGAAAACTATATGACTGGCGACAGGCTTAACCATAAGGGAACCGATGTTTGCCAGTATGCAACTATGTAGATATAGTGCATATTACTAATATACACAATCAACCAGGTCACAACTATGCAACGGTGTGATAAATAAATACCAGATCAATAAATATGCAACTAATCTACCGGGTAGGATATATCTAATGTCAACCAAACCCTAGTTGTGTTTAATGATCATTTCTAAGTATTCACATACAAGCGGTACTTTACAGATCAGGAAATCAACAGGTGAGACTGTATGGACATAAATTTTGATTAGCTTAAAGATCAAGCAACAAAAGTATTAAAGGATGACATTAAAAGAACAAGAATAAGATAAAGCAACCTACTCGGAAAAAAAAATAAGTCATGCATTTAAGTTCAATAAATTATAGATACAAAGAAGAAGTGTCCGCCTTAAATATAGAGCGTATCCGAGTAAACTTCACGTCTAAGTGCTCATATCAAATCAGAGTCTTGTACCAAGGACATAGTTTAGCTATTTATAAAATTAATTAAAATAGCTAAATTAATTACTAACCATAAAAGAGTAACTCAAATTATCACGTTCATTAAATTAATTCTAAAATAAATGTTATTTCCAACTTACTCCGGGTTATTAAGGTGAGGTTTAACTTAGGTTTAGTCCAAGCCCAACCCTTCAAGAATATTGGAAACTACGCAACATGAATTTCAATCACCATGGCCAAGGATGGCTCACAGCAGCATCTAGTATAGGGTAGAAACAGGAACTCCACTTCAACCAAAACTTCTCCATATATATATATATATATATATATATATATATATATATATATATATATATATATATATATATATATATATATATATATATATAGGGTAGAAACAGGAACTCCACTTCAACCAAAACTTCTATATATATATATATATATATATATATATATATATATATATATATATATATTAGATGATGAGGTAATGAGGTAGGTATATTAGATGATGAGGTAGGGGATGAAGCAGGTTTCTGATGCTCTGAGTGAACAAGAGAGAAATCGAGACTCTTCTCCAGGATAAAAAGAAATAAACAAGAGATCAACAACAACCAAGCCTTATCCCACTAGGTGGGGTCGGCTATATGGATCCTTCCACGTCATTGGGCTCTGTCCCCTATTATATCATCATCTATATTTAAATAAAATTTATTTTATTTTATTGTTGTCAACCAAGTTTTTTTTGGTCTACCTCTCCCTCGTTTAATGTACGTATTTATCATAGTTTCAAAACATTCAGAACTCTAGAATTAAAATACTAAACAATACCAATTAGATCATTCAAACTTAAAGTATAATTCCCACAACCTGAACCCACGACAAAGCTCAACTCACAAAAACCCTAAACACCACACATGGCAACACAACAACAAAAATCAAAAATAAATCTGAACAAACAAACAGATTCTACGTAACAAAACCTTTCCAAACCAAAATCACTGCCCAATTTCATCATCTGAACAAGCCCCATCAAACCAACATGAAAGGGTTTCCAATTCAACCTTTTATCAATTCGCCCTTACCTATGGCCGGAGGTGAAGAGGACTCGAGGTTGCTTCCAGTGATGGCTCATAGCAACCGACAACGCAAATAGGTGAGGTTGTGACTGTGGATCACGCTCGGGCAGAGATGGTGAGGAGAAGAAAAGAAATGCGAAGAGGGAGGATGCGGCGTCTCGCTTGGAGAAATAAGAAGGAACCGCAAAGAGTTGGCGTCGACGATGAAGCAAGGGAAAAGGGCGATCGGGCGAGGGAGAAGAAGGATATGCAACGTCGACGGTTTCCAAAATGTGAGGCGTGCGATGAGGGAAGGGAAAGAAAAGTGTTTTATAAATTATATCCAATTTCAATTTTACAAACCAACCCCCAATCCCCAACCCCCCTTCCAATATCAGATATTTAACAATATAGTGGTATTATGTTATAACCTAAATCATACTTGACTTTGTGTAGGTATGCTAAAGGATATTATGTAGAACAATATAATGTTTTATATGATTGGTTTCATATGATATCATTATGTGATTTGGCACTTCGTAATGTCGACTTATGTTGTTTTGAATGAATTTTATGATGTAGTTATTTGTTGTTGATAGAGTTGGTTCGTATCTATGAGGGTAGGTAGTTGGACTCCTCATCCTAAGGTAGATCATGGTGAATATGGATTCTATCTTATTAGGGTGATCTACTTTCATAAGAGACTTTTAGTGGATGATTCTGACACTTGTGGATGAGACCTTTAATGAATGATGATT
>JAGFNQ010003951.1:478193-537873 GCA_024364735.1 Boesenbergia rotunda | reverse complement strand
TTTTTTTCTCTTTTTCCCATTGTTTACTTTTCTCCATGCAAATAGAATACTCCCCATTTTTTGTACATATTTACCTATTAATATTTTGTAGGGTTTTGTCATTATACTCAAATATTATTATGCATATAGAGCCCACACCCTTGCACATACTTTCCTTAATATATTTGGATAGGGCATTTGCCCTTGTTATCAAATATAATGCACGTATTGGGTTCCTCAAGTTTTGTCTGTATATTTTCAGGTTGGTTCAGGCAAGTCATCCTTGTTGTATTCAATTCTCGGAGAGATGCGCTCATTCAGGGATTAATTATTTCTCAAGGATCAATAGCATATGTGCCGCAGGTTTCTCTATCATTGCTAAATAAAAAAAATAACTTTGCAACTGTAGATGCTCATGCTTGCTTTGTAATAAACTACAGGTGCCTTGGATCCTCTCAGGTTCAGTGGTGATGATAATATTTTGTTTGGAGATAACTTCGATACTAAAAGGTGAATTTTTCTTCTCTTTATTCTTTTAAATGATATCTTGTCTTTAATATATTATCTATTGGGGTGATTATGGTCTTACATATATAGTTTCTGATGAGTTTCATTCTTTTTTGGAAAAAAAATAGATACAGAGAAATATTACATGCATGTGCACTTGATGTTGATATTTCACTTATGATTGGGAATGATCTATCATACATTGGTGAGAAAGGAATTAACTTATCTGGTGGACAACGAAGTCGTCTTGCATTTGCAAGGTTAGCTTGTTATTCTTGGGAGAGTGCTATTTTAATCGTTGAGTTTGATTATATGCATAGGCCTAATATCCAAGAAAATTTTCAGGGCTGTCTACAGTGACTCTGATATTTACTTGCTTGATGACATACTCAGTGCAGTTGATTCTCATGTTGCATCATGGATTCTTCATAGGGTAATCCTAGGCCCCCTGATGAATCAGAAGACACGGATTCTCTGTACTCATAATCCTCAGGTTTGCACTATGCGAATTATGATTCATCTTTCTTTGTTAGAAATGGCAATACGTTCCTAAGCCAATCGAGTGAACAACTGCAATTGGTTTAGTTACCATTTCAATTCTTGGAAATGCCATATTGCTTGGAAATGTATATTGATCAAGCTTGTGTAATATACGAGTATGACAGCAACATAGCAATATTTTCTTGAATTATTGATCTTTTTTTTTTTGGGCTTATGACAAAAATATGCTCATCCATTACTCTTCTTCATGCAGGCAATTTCTGCAGCCGATATAATTGTAATCATGGATGGAGGACAGCTAAGGTGGGTTGGGACTTCCACTGATTTCTTGGAATCTCCACTGTCCAAAAGTTCTCTTCCTAAACATTCAAGCTTGTCATCATTGGAATTTGTACAAAATGAAAGCATGGGAAGCACTTCCAATGAAATTGTGTTTGTTCATCCGGTGGACAAGGAACCTATAGCTGATTTAGAGAAAGCAAACTCAAATGATGATATAGAGCTAAGGAAAGAAGGGAATGTTGATCTTACTGTATACAAGTAATGGTTTCTTTACATTGTGTAACTATGTTATTTAAAATCTAGAAATGCAGTCTTGGTTAATATTCTAGCTTATATCATTGGTGATTATTTTCCACATCACAGAAGTTATGCTGGGTTTGCAAGCTGGCCCATTGTTCTACTAATATGCATTTCCGCAACATTTATGCAAGTATCCGTAACGGCAATGACTTATGGTTATCCCATTGGGTCGATGCCAACAATGGAACTGAGCAAACAAGATTTTATCTGGTATTTTTTTCTTACTTGTTTGCTGTAAACTAGAAGTCATTTGTTTTATTCAATTTAGTGGGTTTCTTTGTGAAGTGAACAATCATTAGCAATTCATACAGTCAAGTGCATTCATATATATATACATATATATGTTTTTGTAGATTATACTCTCCGTTTTTGGCGTTATGAATTCCATCTTCACCTTAGCAAGAGCATTTTCATTTTCATATGGTGGCCTACGTGCTGCAGTTCAGGTGCATGCTGAGCTTCTAAGTAAGCTTATCAATGCACCGGTTTACTACTTTGACCAAAATCCAAATGGGAGAATACTTAATAGGTCAGGAAATATTTTTTGCCTTCTTTCCCTAATTAATTTACTAATGGAGATTTTCAGTATGCAGATTATCCTCAGACCTTTATGCCATTGATGATTCTCTTCCATTTATTTTTAATATTCTCCTGGCCAATTTCTTTAGCTTGTTGGGCATTGCAGCAGTTTTGTCCTATTCACAGGTAGATGTACAGTTTACTCTAAAGATGCATGTCTAACTTAACAATTGTACTGCTGCAAGTCTGACCTTTCTAGTTAATTTTGAAATGCTAATGCAGGCCATGTTCTTGATATTGTTGATTCCTCTGGGTTTTGTTTATAAAAAACTGCAGGTACTCTCTTTCACACTCCAATTTGTTTTTTTATTTTCATATCTTTGTAGTATAATGCAGAATTTAATGATAAAAATATGAAAGTAACAACTTTGTGATGCTTTGTGAAGCCTTGATGCTTAGAACAGTGATGATTTTGTAGATAAAGATGTTTACATTCTGTTTTATCATTTTCCCACCTGTAGTATTTAAACACAAAAGAGTTTGTAGAGGGAATGTAATTGAATCCCAATTCAAAATGCCAAGTGAAAGCATTAATTGAAAACTGATTAAATTCTGATTTTCTTGGTGGGCTGATTGGACTGGTGTATCTCTAGTTTACCAAGCAGTATCAATCATTGGATAATGAATGTAATTGAATCCTGATTTAAAACACCAAGTGAAAGTATCTATTGAAAAACTGATTCAATCCTGATTCTCTTGGCGGGCTACTAGATCGGACTGGTGTAACTCTAGGCATCAAGCAGTATCAAACTATCCTGTCAAGTAATTTCATCAGAAAAAGATAATTTTAAAAATTGTGATTATCAGCCATATTTTCTGTTATAATACTGCCTGGTTGAAGTGGTAAATATTTGTTGTTACACGGACATTAAAGTGGGGAAAATTATTCCTCTCTATTACAGTCTTATTGACAGTTTACATGTTCATCCATCTTAACTGTGCATTTATAGAAATACCTCTAACTATTTCCAATTGGGTCCATAGCACTCCCCATATTCAAATATATTATAGAATCCCAATTTGTTACAAATATATTCAATACTAGGATAATTAAGGATTTGATTAGAAGAATGCTAACTGAATATTAAAGCTAACAAATGAGTGACTACATCATTTGAACAACAATTCTTCTCTGACAAAGTGACAATTAATTTGAATGTGCTTCATCCCCTCATGAAAGTCGAGATTGAAAGCAATGTGTATCAACTGGATCATCACTACAGTGTAGTTTCATTGGCTCAATAGGAGGATCTCCCAACTGGGTTGTTAACTTTTAGAGCTAGATAATCTCACATGTAGCAAGAGCCATAACTATGTACATTGTCTTTGCATTCTACTTAGCAAAAACATTTTTTTTTTCTTATTGTTCCAAGATAACATGTGTTGTCTTCAAGAACACAATATCCTGCTGTGGATTGCCTATCCATGGGAACGTTCAAATCTGTTGTTTACCCATAATCTGTTGATGATCATGGCATATTAGAGCCTTTCTTCGAGTATTCTCGGAATATTGTAAAACTTGTTGCTTCCAAATGGTCATGATATAGAGTCTCAAGTAATTAACTAATCACACTTAACAACTGAGATATGACTCGTAGGTAATTCAACTTTCTAACTAATCTCCTATAATTGGAGTATGAATTCCCTTGTTCCGGCATCAATTTAACATTTAGATCCATTGGAGTATCAATTGACCTTTCTTCAACTATACTAGTCTACTTGAGCATGTTAGACATTATTCATTGAGGAATTTCTCCTCTTAACTGGACAAGGGGATTTGTGGTAAAGGAATCTGTATGAATAGGTTCAGGATGTGGGTGGATGGAACAAGAGGGTGGAAACATTTGGGAAGTAATAGTGAGGCGCAGAGGGAACATTGGATTACACTTGATCTTGGGCAATAGCTTCGGCTAGATGAAAGGCAGCGAAAATATCTCTTTTTTAGTGCAAAAGGCGAAATCGCTCGTCCCCAGCGCCCCCGCCGCACCCGTCCCAAGGCCATCACGAGAGAGGTAAATCACGGTCCCCGAAGTAATTAGTGCACAGTTGGGCCGAGAATTGATACACCAAACGCCCAGAGTTTTAATCCAGTGCGCCTCGCGCGACTCGAACCCAGGTTCTCTTGTGCAACACCCCCATGCACTAACCACTCCGGATCCCCATGGGGACATCTCTTTTTGTAGTAAGTAAAAAAAAAAAGGTGGAACCGCCACCTTAGCGGCCCCCTGGTCCAGGCCCCATAGGAATCCAGAGGGAGACAAACCACGGTTATCACTGGTGTGGTGAGGCACCTGGGGCCGAGGGAATTAAACATCTCTTTTTGTAGTGGCAGTAGGGATGCAAGAGAGAGAGAGAGAGAGAGAGAGAGAGAGAGAGAGAGAGGCGATAGCAACAAGATAAATGGGATTGATGGGTTAGGTTCTAATACCAAGTTGAAAATTTGATATCATATTGTTGTATCAAATAGGATTACAATCCCAATGTTTATAGACCTAAACATGACTAATTCAACAAAAAAAAATTGCATAAGACTAAGTATGCCTTGGACTTGGTTGTCTCTTATAAGTCTCTAAATAACATCACATAACATATAGGTGACTTTTTAACTCTACCACCTAAATTAGTTTGTGCAAACTTACCTCATTGTATCTATTTTTCTGTTGGCATGCCATTATGATGAGTCCATAAAGATAACAGCAAATTTTGGGAAATATCTTATGTTTATGTGCTACAACCTGACCTATGTTACAGTTTTACTACAGGTGCACTTCACGTGAGCTTCGGAGATTAGACAGTGTTTCTCGCTCACCTATATATTCATCTTTCACAGAAACATTGGATGGTTCATGTACTATAAGGGCGTTTAAGAAAGAGGTGAACATGGATATTCTTATTCTACTATCCTGACCAATCATAATTCTATTCTTGGTTAGACAGATGTATTCTCGTGTCAGACTAAAAATGACCTGGAATCTTGATAATTACTATCAAGATATTTTTTGGGAAGAAAAATTCCCAACAACTTGCATAATTGTTCATTAATGTGATAAATCACACAATTCTTAGTGGAAAATATGCCATCCTTTAGCTGTTCGTTTGCATTCAAGCTCATCAAACTGGGAGTGTTTGAATATAAAGGATCAAGTACATCTTATATGACCCATGCTTTTCCTTTGTTTCTAGTTGGTATCATTTTAACTGATTCAGTTGTTTCTAGTTGGTATCATTTTAAGTGAGCATACTATTATAGCCTTGCTTTATGTTTGAGATATTTATGCTTAGAAAGCATAAAGATTTCACACGTACGTTTCTCTTTCTTAAGCTTTCTAGATAAATATATGGATTTTTCTCCGTTCAATTTCTTATCTAGAAGGGTGCAGTATCTTGTTCTGAAATTTTACTATGAACATACAAGGGCTTCCAGTTAGTTACTCTTCACTTGTGAAGTCAAATTTCTTTTCTTTGAGCTAATGATGTGAATGACAGGAAATCTTCATGGCAAGATTCTTGGACCTTGTCCAGTTGTATCAGCAAACTTCCTATTCTGAACAAACAGCAAGTTTATGGCTTTCTTTGCGCCTCCAAGTATTATTCTTTTCTCGGTTTTTCTGTTTGATTTAGTTGTCCTATTTAGGCGCCACAAGTTGGTGACAGTCATTACCGGTATTCTTGAATGTATGACACATTTAACTCTATAAATTATGGAGGCAATCACACTATTTTATTTAGTTGTTGTCAGCTTCAGTTATATTATTTATTGGAGTGATGGCTGTCATTGGTCATGGGCATGATTTTTCACTTACCTTGGATACACCTGGTCTGGTAAGTTTGTAACTGAAGAATGTTTTGTTGCCTACTTTTAGTTTAAACTATTTGATATAAATGTTGATAATGATTCCTAATAAGGACCTCAAATTGTTCTGGTTCCAGGTAGGATTGGCCCTATCTTATGCTGCACCAATAGTGTCATTGTTGAGCAGTTTTCTTACAAGTTTCACTGAAACAGAGAAAGAAATGGTCTCTGTTGAGAGAGTGGTTGAGGTAATAATTGATGATTTCACGTTATGCTTGATGACTGCACAATCAGTAAACACAGAATATGCATACAGTACCTGGACATTCCGCAAGAAGAACTCCAAGGATCACAATCTCTGCCTACAGGGTGGCCACCCCAAGGACGGATTGAATTTGACCATGTTAGTCTTCAATATAGACCATCACTACCAGCAGCATTGAAGGATCTTTCTTTTAGTATTGCAGCAGGCATGAAGGTTTGTAGTGTATAAATTTTATTGGAATAGCTTGAAGCTTTGATATTAGATATCTTGTTGGATATGCTGGGTGCATACCTTTGTTGACATATCAACTTTGACTTTTTTTCTTCCATTTGTAATCCTTTATGGGAATGAGTTATACTTGTACATTAGGTGGGAATTGTTGGGAGAACAGGAGCTGGAAAGTCGAGCATACTTAATGCACTTTTCCGCCTTACTCCCATTTGTAGGGGACGCATACTAGTAGATGGTACTAATATTGCTGACTTGGCTCCTAGAGAACTCCGGGATAGTTTCTCAGTAGTTCCTCAAAGTCCTTTCTTGTTTGAAGGTTTTTTAAGGTGAGAAGAAAAATCATTATTGTTCTATGTTCTTGAAATAACATTTATATCGAATTTCTTTGTGAGTAAACAGATATATGACTTACGTGAAAAATCTGTCATTGTTGTAAGAGTAAGGATTTTTATATGCTCCAGGGAGAACCTTGATCCATCTGGCATGACTTCTGATGCCAAAATCTGGGAAGCTCTTGAAAAATGTCATATGAAAGAAGTCATAGAAACAATTGGTGGGCTTGGCATTCATGTTAAAGAAAATGGAACATCATTTTCAGTTGGTCAGCGACAACTCATATGTCTTGCTCGTGCAATCATTAAATCCTCCAAGGTATATTACCTGTTTGCGATGAGGAATATCATAAGAAATCACTGACCCTTTGGAAATTTGGTGATCTGAATGTCCTTTTTTTGGTTATTCATGTTGATGCAAAATGTTAATTCTCCTACTAGGCAATTGGCTCGTAGTTTGTTCCCTAATGTTTCTTCCTTCTTCTATCTGAATTTCTCTTATGCTTACACTGTTTTCGATTACAAGAATGCTTTTACTTTGTAGTATCCATCTGTTTCCTGGTAACATATGTTCATCTCATGTGGTAGGTTTGTAGTTTGCAATAAATGGTAATAACAACTTACCCCAATTTTCAGCCTTTGAAGCCTGTTCGGTTCTTTATCTTCAATATTGAGAGAGAATTGGGGAAAAGTGGTTAAGTTGGGTGTAATTAACAAGAATCTTTATGGTTAAGTTGGGCAAGTTTTGGATTAGTTATGCGCACAGCAGAGGAGACCTAGAAATATTTAACAAAATATTAAAATATTAAAAGATCATGTATCTTAACTTCATTGTGGTCACACATTTATAGTTTTCAACATCATCTTACTTGAGCTATCGCTTACAAGGTGTCTGAGTATTAATGCATTCTTGTTTTTTACATTTTATATATTGTTTACCGCATACATTTAAATAATTTAAATTGTACTTATATCTCATAGGTCAAATTACAATATTTTGTTGCAATGTGTTAATTTAACTCTGTCGTAACAGAATGTGGGGTGTGGCGGTTGTAAATTGACAAAATTTAAAATATTGAAAGCTGATTTATTTAATTAATATATCTAATGATATAGTCCTAATACTCACACGAATGGTGGGATGAATCCCAAGTGGCCTAGCTCACATGGTTGAGAATAAGACGGCTTCTTTTTTGTGTTGTAACTTAGCGGCTTGACCAAGTCAGGATTGCTGAATAGACAAAGTATTCTTTTTGCAGATACTTTGCTTGGATGAATGTACAGCCAGTGTTGACACCCAAACGGCATTAATTCTGCAAAATGCCATCTCCATTGATTGCCAGGATACAACAGTTTTGACAATTGCACATCGAATTTCTACGGTGCTAGAGATGGATTGTATTTTAGTTCTTGACCATGGCATCCTGGTAAGCAACTGCTTTAGCACAGATGTAATTATAAGTCAAATATGCTTTTCAACCATTTATCATTGGGAAATAATGATGCACACTGGTAGATAAATAGTATCAAAAATTTGGAAACTCTCTTTTGTTGGGTATAATGCATTTATCATTGAGGATGACTAGATGTCTAGATGTACAAACAGACCAGATGGCTTGATACTACTAGAAACGAAAGGTGAATTTTGGTGGTTTGAGTTTTTTTTTCGAAAAAGAAAACTAAGGTAGCAGACTCCTACCCAACTTATCACATTAGCTAGATTAATGACTTGTGCATTTTGGACGTATATCAGAAAACTATTTAATGCTTCAGGTGTTATTGCAAGTTGTGGTTCTTCACTAATTAATGACAGGCCATGGTACTTTCCATTACTGCTTTGATTAATCTGCAGGTTGAGCAAGGTCATCCACGAGATCTTCTCGAAGATGAATGCTCTAGGTTCTCAAAGTTTGCCAAAGCGTCTTCTATGTAAGCTAGTGATGCTGCTTTAAAGCCAACGAATCCCTCTCTTCTACTCTTAACAAATCTTTATGCTTCTGTCACTGGCTAGTCGATTTACATGAGCACCTTTTGTATCTAAATTTTCTGTTTTACATGCTGAGTTTATTAGAAGCCGAATTCATATTAGAAAATTCATCTATAGTTTCCAAAAACTCAGCTCAAAAGCAACTTCGCATACAACAACTATTGCGGAAACATCCTAGAGGAATTTTCTCGAAATCTAGAGAGAAGGTACCAAGTGTACGGATGATAACAACTAGACTACCTCGTTTCAACTGAATGGCTACTTAAAAGCATATAACGCAGCATGATGTTAGCAGATTTTTCTCTTCAGATTTTCATACAAAAGGTAAGGCATAACAAAATGAGAAGTGTTGGGAAAAATATTTGTTTGATTCTAGAACCGTAATATACGACTTGTGTCGAATAAATTTCCTACAATCTATGTTTGCTGGTGAAAACCTGGAGGGCATAAATTGAATTTTGCAATATATTAGGAATCTCCATCTTTGTTGTTCTCACTTGTTTTTCCATCATCATATCACACAACACCATTACCATCGTCTCCTGCATATTCTGGTCTTGGACCTGCAGAGACCTTCACCATTGATCGACGCCAGAGCCTTCTCTGTGTCTGAACCCTTTCTCTGAGATCTTCACCATATTTTAAACGATAGAAGCGTGCTGCTTGTTGGCTAAGGTGCGAGCTTCGGTGAGACTACGCAACATACTAAGAAAGGAAATTGGAGGTAGCATTATCCCACAATGGCCGCGGTTGGAATCAAGAGGCAGCCTCTAGCCTAGCGAAAGAAGCGAGAAGAGGAAATGGTTTTTTATTACGACACCCTCTAGCCTACATCTAGATTTTTCATAAGGACCCCATGAAACCAAATAAACAAATAAATAAATATTTTATTTCAGTAACTATATCTTTCCTCAACCATTTTTCCCCTACGGGTTCTAATAGACTCTGATTCCGGCCGTGCCTACGGGTAAGCCGACTCGTTCAACCAGTCAACCCAGCATCATGGAGGTTCAGCAGATAGGTCAATAAAAGATATCGCCCTGGAAGGATCCTCGAAGCCGGAAGCCTCCCGGGCAGATGGGATCCTCTGGTCCCGTTACCCCTGGTCCGCCCCTGGACCGCAGCTGTGGTATAAAAAGCCAAATCACGTGGTCGACGCGTGCCAAGTCCGAAGGCAGAAACACCAGCGCGAATATTTTTTTTCCACCAAGCCCTAGCTCCCCTCTCATTCTCCCCCGACGGCGCTTCTCTCCATCCACAGCCATTCTGTCTTCTCCGCCGATCTCCTCCTTCTCTCCATCCACAGCCCTAGCTCCCCTCTCATCCCCTCTCATTCTCCCCCGACAACGCTTCTCTCCATCCACAGCCATCGCCGAGTTCTTCGCCCTTGCTCCCCTCTCTACCATAGGATCCGCGCCGCAGCTCCGATTCTCCCCCGACGACGCTTCTCTCCATCCACAGCCATCGCCGAGTTCTCCGCCCTTGCTCCCCTCTCTACCATAGGATCCGCGCCGCAGCTCTGATTCTCCCCGACGACGCTTCTCTCCATCCACAGCCATCGCCGAGTTCTCCGCCCTTGCTCCCCTCTCTACCATAGGATCCGCGCCCTTGCTCCCCTCTCTACCATAGGATCCGCGCCGCAGCTCCGATTCTCCCCCGACTCAAGCAGGCGGCGACCCGAGCACGTGCGAAGCCCCCGACGACCCTTCTCTCCCGACGGCAGACGACCCTTCTCCCCCGACGTGTATATCAGTGGAGAATGTTTCAGCATTCTTTGCGTTTTATAGCATTCTTGCATCCAATTGATTCTCATGTGAAACTAATTTTTCAATTTCTTCCGGCACAAAATTTTGCTATGAGAAGTTAAAATATCATTAACATGTGAAATATGAGAATTTAACAGCATGTGAAATTTGATGATCTTGTATATCAGTGGGCACAAAATTTCCTGATCTTGCATAACTTTTTGTTAATGTTGTTTCGTATAGTTGTCTTTGACCATGTGAAATATGAGTTTTGTTTATCAACATGTATATTTTCATAAATGGACAGATCAAAATAATGTGATAGATTAATTGACTTTGATCCGATTGGTGAAAGTATATTTATTCTCATAATGCACTATGTTCCAATTTCATACTTTGCTCATCCATGACACGCTTATCATCTTTACCATGCCTTAATTAATTTGTCATGCTTTAATCAAATTTATAAGCTTTAATCAAATTTGTCTTTCAAATTTTACATACTTTAATCAAATTTATGTCTTTTGCGTAAAATCGTGTTGTTTAGGTATAAAGAAAAAAAAGAAAAATCATGGCAGGCAGTTCTTCATCAGCATCATCTTTCACTCAACGGCGCATGAACGAAGAGCAATGTGAAGCTCCCCACATATTTTGTTACTGTGGATTACGAGTTACTATCCAGACATCATGGACAGAATCAAATCCAGGAAGGCGATTTTTTTCATGTCCAAAATTTAGAGTAAGTTTTTTTTATAACAACATGGTTTTTTTAATTATTGAGTTTTGATTAAATTTATTTGAAAATCAGGAAAGGGGATGCGGCTTCTTCTTATGGCATGATCTAGAACTATCAGAGAGAAGTAAGACAATTATTAATGAGTTGAAGAGGATTAACAAAAAATTAAAGTTGGAGATTAGTGAATTGAAGAAATGTACTAGTTACGAAGGCACAGTTGAATACAACAATATTCTGGATAATGAAAACAACAATCATTTGACTATGCAGTTGAGAGATGAAATATGTTCGTTGAATAGTAAATTTAGAATTGCTATCGTTGTAGTTGTATGTAGTTGGATTGTGATGATGGGAATGAGGTTGTTGTAATTTTTTTTGTGATGTAACTCTATGTGATGTAACTCTAAGTGATTTAACTTGATCCTACTTGAAACTTTTTTTATGCTATGGTGATTTCTCTATGTGATGCAACTCTATGTGATGTAATACTGTGATATAACTTCATACAACAAGATTTGTATTCTAATGAAATTTCATACTGTGATGTAATTTTATGTTCTTAGACAATGAATCTTGTTGTTACCAATGAATCTTGTTGATTCTGAAATTGATGATGTAAACTGATGATGTTTGCATCACAGGAACAATACTTGCCATCAAAAGCTTGTATCTTTAATATGTATCTTCAGATATTGTTACACTACTTTCTTCAGTTATGTATCTTCAATATACAATTTTCTTATACAGATACATAGCTCTTAATATTATAAAGTATAGTATTATCTAACAAAATCCAGATTAATAATTTAACAGAAACAATAACCTTGTAAATTATTCAAGTACAATAAAAAGGTAACCATAGTGGAATCGTGAGTAAGCTCACCGATGCTTTACAGCATACATTTTAAAGATCAGTTCCAGATAATATTTCCAACTGCTTGCAAGAGGCGATTATAACCATCAAGCAGACATACAGGCAGTACACTAAAACTATTAGCATAAACAATATTTTGATGGAAAAGTCATTAATTCTCAAGGCTCAGAGTAAGTCTACCATGAATGGAATATATTACATACATCACAATGTTATACCATAGGTAGGTAAATCGAGCTGAATACATTCAGCTGGTCACAAATCTCCAACTACAAAAATGGCTACTCCTGCCAACAGAACACAATTGTGCTGCAGAGTCGAGCTGGAATGAAATAATTTACTTCAGTTGTCATCGCCAACATTTTCTGGGGGCGTAGAGATCAAGGATGCAGACTGGATCTTTCCAGCATATTCCAACCTCATTAGGATAACTCCCCTAAGCACATTTACAATTTGGATTTGTTCTTAATAGCATTCATAATTCACATGAAATCAGGCAGCAATTGCAATTGCAATTTCTAGAGAAATTGTTTGCATCATGAGTACAAACTAAGAACAGTCCACTACTATCGGAGAACAGATATTGTTTGCATCATAGGAACAATACTTGCCATCAAAAGCTTGTAGTATTCATGAGTAAAAAGATGCTAAATAGAATCTAGATTTTATGATGCATCTTCTTAGTAAAGATGAAGTCCTAGTCCGAGACGTGCACAAGCTCGACGAGCAGCAGCAGTTCCAGAAGCTTCTCTATATATCTGAAAAGAGGACATTGAAAGTAAAATTACATCAGTAATATAAATGAACAAATAAAGCTTTAGAAGCTACAAGGACATCTTTCAGAAGCTACAAGTTTCATCAGTAACATAAATGAACAGCAGTTCCAGAAGCCATGAGATACTTGATACTTGATATGATTAAGCCATCAGACCTTAAGCTAAAACTTAAGAGGACAAACTTATTTATTGCACCAACAGTGTTTCCATACCTAAGGTATTAAGTATGCTCTTTCATTAGCAAATACAACTTCCACTATGAAAAGTCTGATACTACAGTTCTACTTTCTATTTTGAATACCCAAATCTCTGTTATGTTGCTCTTTGCAGCAACTTTACCTCTTTGTTTGTAACACGTATCAAGCTCCAATTGCATGAATTATTAATACCTATCAAAAAGAATGGTACTAGAAATAGAATTTTCTTTCTGAAAGTCTGCCAAATCAAATGGAGTTACACACTGAACTGCCACTGCACTGCTTCATTCTGGGTTGGAGCTCTTATGGATTGTTATTGATCTGTCAACTTAATAAAGTTCTTCCACAAACAATAAATCTCTCCTTGCCAATATGATTGCAGAAGAACATGTGGCTACTTCAAGAGAAGCTACAAGGATATCTTTCAGAAGCTACAAGTTTTAGAAGCTACAAGGACATCAGTAATATCAAGAAAAATTACATCAGAAATCCTATGCAGAAACTTCAAGTGCATACTTGGTCAACATCATATTCCATGCTGAAACAAAATCTTCCTCTTCATCAAAATCATATACACATGAGGCAAAATCTTTAGCAAAATCCCTAAACTGAGAAAAAACTCCACTCAAATGTATGGCGGCATTTTGATAAATGTGCCAAATGCACAAACGATGATGTGTTTCAGGCCATCTGGAAGCTAACGCCTTTGCCATTGCTGCATCTTGATCGGTAAGAATAGTAGTTGGTTTTTTATCACCCATAGCTCTAGTTAATGTATCAAATAACCATTCAAAAGTCAAACTGGTTTCATCATATAATAGAGCTGCACCAAAAAGTATAGATTGTTTATGATGATTAACACCTATAAACAATGCAATTGGCCGACCTTCATTGTTCTTTCTGTAAGTTGTGTCAAAGCAAACAACATCTCCAAAAATAGCATAATCAGCTCTCATTTTAGCATCGGACCAAAAAATATTAGTAATCAAATCATCTTCATCAACTTGGATAGCATAAAAAAAAATTAGAATCATTGAACTGCATTTTCTGTAGATACTCCAATACACCACCAGTATCCCCAACTCTCATAGTCATTGTTCTTTTGGATCGCAAATAGTTTTTGTAATCCTAAGGAATAAATCCTAAATTCTCCCTCCCACCTACTTGCCTCGCCATAAGGTCATGAGATGCTTTTGGAGGGATTCCCACATCACATGTCATCTCAATTTGTCTCGCTGCAGAAGAAGATATATTCCTATGACTTCTAAAGAGGTGCGTTTTGTTTGGACTTGAGAGAACATGATTATGCTCTTTAACAAATTGCACCACAGTAAATTTGTCTTTTTTCCTATTACAAATCTTCATTTTAGCCTCACAACCAAACCTTGTTTCATCACGACTTGCTTTGACATAAAGATCTCGTTTGTCTTTTCCTCTTTTACCTTGGGCACAACAATAAAAGACCCTATCAAGTAATTTACCTGATTGATCCTTGTGAATTTTACCTCTCCTTATGCCAAATCCAACCTTTTTAGCATATGTCAAGTAAAATTGGAATGCATCTTCTTCAGTTTCAAATTCCAACCCCAGTTGGGGTATATCCAAATCTATTTCAATGTTCAAACCTATACAATCAAACAAACAAAGCAAGATGGCTAAATAGGGAAATTCAATACAATGAAGATTAATAGATTTCACGTATGTGACTATTATTACCTTCATTCATAACATCAAAGCCCCTGTCCCAACAATCTTCATTTTCTTCGAAATGGAAAGTAGATTCACCGTCCATCTCCATAATAATTACTTTTTATCATGTAAAAAAATAACCAATTTAGTGTAAAACAGCGACATTCACTAATCAAATTTAATTGTTTTAATGAAATTTAACAACAATTATAAATTATGATGAAAAAAGGGATTACACACATAAAGATGGAAAAATTGCTATCCTACTAACAATTCCCAATTTCCTAGCTAAAACATTCACAGCAAGCCCCAATTTCCTAGCTAAATCATTCACAGTAAGTACTCGTTATATAACAATAATGTGCCACTAGGTATCTGATTTCATTTTGTGTACAAGCAACAATTCCCCATAATCATCGAATTCCTTGTTTGAATAATAGTTTGTGCTCCTTCCAAAATTATCACAGAATGAAAACTTGTTCAGAGATTAGACGAAGAAATGAAAACTCATGCTAACATATACACAATCTCACGCACAAGCATCATAATTATCAAAAAAGAATGCTATGAGAAGGGAAATATTGTATTTTTTCTAAAATGGAGCAGACCTCTGGTGAAATGCAGCAATGACCGGCAGCAGGCGATGATGGAGGCGTGAGAGAGAAGGAGTCGGTGATGCTTGGGCGTGAGAGAGGAATCGGTGATGCTTCGCCACTGAGATGCTGCCTGCGCGGTAGAAGGAGTGACGGCCTGCTGGTTAGGGCGGCGATTCGCAGGCGATGATGGCTGTGGATGGAGAGAAGGGTCGTCGGGGGCTTCACGAAAACTCGACGATGGCTGCCGTCGGGAGAGAAGGGTCGTCTGCCGTCGGGAGAGAAGGCCTGTCGGGGGCTTCGCACGTGCTCGGGGTCGCCGCTTGCTTGAGTCCGGCCGGCTTGAGTCGGGGGAGAATGGGAGCTGCGGCGCGGATCCTCTGGTAGAGAGGGGAGCTAGGGCTGTGGATGGAGAGAAGGAGGAGATCGGCGGAGAAGACAGAATGGCTGTGGATGGAGAGAAGCGTCGTCGGGGGAGAATGAGAGGGGAGCTAGGGCTTGGTGGAAAAAAAATATTCGCGCTGGTGTTTCTGCCTTCGGACTTGGCACGCGTCGACCACGTGATTTGGCTTTTTATACCACAGCTGCGGTCCAGAGGCGGACCAGGGGTAACGGGACCAGAGGATCCCATCCGCCTCCCGGGGCACTATTCAGCCAGCAACAAGCAGGGTCGGTCGGGTTGATCCCTAGTCTCTCCTGGTCCGGGCACCTTGATCCGCTTTCTCGACCTAGACCTAGGTCGTGCGCCCCAGTCAGACGCGTGGCGGCCCACGCTCTCGTCACACCATACGAATCGGACACCCAACAGAGTCAGTAAGGCAAATCTCGGTATACCCCGACTCAGGGCGTATTATGCGCCTCAACGCTCCCAGTCAGACGCGTGATTGCCCACGCTCCCTGGCCATTACCCGACTCGGTCCTCGACACCCGGACTTGCCAGTTGGCGCTCGGGGCACAAACTATTTCCTCCCTATGCCCCCTATATCATCATATCCAGGATACGACCCTGAGATCGGGGTACTGCACGTCTTACTCGTCTCTGACATATCTTGCGGCCAGACCGCCAATCCAGTACTATCGTACTGCCTGAGCACCCCGCGCTTTGCCGCGTTGCTTCCTAGTACTCTCATACGCACTGATAGATACCACACCCTTATCTTGTCAATCACAGACAAGGGTTGTCAGTCCTCCCCGGTTATATAAATCCTCCACTCCACCTCTCGCAGGTATGCGCGCGCGAGCTCTCTCATCTACTGCTATATTTCAATTTAGCTCCCCTATACTTCTTGCAGGTACTTGACCATCGGAGTATCTGACCGGGAAAACCCCCGGCGGGTTTACTAACAGTCATCGTTTTGCAGGACAAAAAGCCCACCAAGAACCAGGGCAGCGCCACCTCACCCGCTCGCAATGTACGGGAGACCTCCGACTTTTGAGATCGCCACCTCATTTCTCGACAGGATCAGACTCCTACGTTTAGTTATAAAAAAGAAGTCAGTTATTGCCACTTCTTAGATTT
Organism: Boesenbergia rotunda; assembly: GCA_024364735.1. Taxonomy (NCBI): domain Eukaryota; kingdom Viridiplantae; phylum Streptophyta; class Magnoliopsida; order Zingiberales; family Zingiberaceae; genus Boesenbergia; species Boesenbergia rotunda. Next base: position 520,988 of record JAGFNQ010003951.1, on the reverse strand, counting down.
TTTTATTCTCTGGCTATCAATTTCGTACATGACTGAATTAATCAAGGACAATGTTCAAGATGTTCCCGTAAAATCTCTATATAATAAACCAGTTATAAAACTAAATTCAGATGGAATTGCTCCTGCAGGAATTTGTTCGTCGAGTTACACTCGGTTTTGACTAGTACGTATCTACATATTCCCCATGCTTCTACTCCAACTAAAGGGATGGAATCGTCTCTATTTTGCTCAAATCCTTTTTTTTCCAAATGAAAAAGAAAAAAAACTCATCAGCCAAGTCACTTGTTAAATACAAACATGCGCAAATGCACCACGCGAAGAAGTTTCAGCATTGAAGACTTTGTAGTTTAGTTCCTGATTCATATGAGCAAGTTTTAATGATCCCACAACTTTGTCTGATCAACAAATGCTTCCTACCTCAATTCCATGGAATGGAACATTCTCCATTCACAGGTGTTACTGTTGCAGGCGGAATCGCAAGGCAGTCCCAAAAATAGCTTGCAGGAATGCTTCGTGGCCATGGCGGGTAACCAACCCACTGGGATAGAGCACTGATCCTGTGTCCGTGGGAGGTCATGCACTTGAAACCCCAATCATTTTCCAATGCACTGTATAGGTCCAGTTTGTCATCCCTAATCCTTTGTTGTCATGCCAAATTATACCACATCCAAGAATCTCCCCATTCGTCCTCCCTTGTCTCTTTCCCTCCCACTCCCTTTCCTTGCTCCTCCTCCTTCCCCCTCCTCCTCGATCTCCCTCCCAACTCTTCTCTGCTGCCTCAGTGATGAGTCTTCTAATGGTGGGAACTAGAGCCGCCACCTCCTGGTTTTCCCTTTTTCCTATTGTTGTTGTCGCCGCTACAAGTGTCGTTTCATGTCTTGGAGAGAAGAAAGTGCTGGTTTTGCAGCAGCAACTTCAGTTTGGGGGTACCAAGACTCCTGGGAAATGCCTACCACAGAGATCGAGTGAGTTCAGTTAGTTCATACCTACTCTCTTTCTACCACAAAGATCGAGTGATTACAATGCCACAGTTCAATCTCTACAGTCCCGGATGGGAAATACACTGGCTTACAATGCAGAAGCAGCTCCATCAGAATCTCGAATTCCTCTCGACTCTGGAGCAAAGCTCCAAACTTTGAACAACGTTGTCACAATCGAGCTCGGCGGCAAGCAAATGACAGTGATAGTGGACACCGGGAGTGAATTAACCTGGGTTCAGTGCATGCCGTGCAAGTCCTGCTACAGCCAGGAAGATCCTCTCTTCGACCCTGCTGCCTCACCTTCCTACCAGTCCATCCCATGCAACACTTCCACCTGTGATTCCCTGCAGGCCGCCACCGGAATCTCAGACGTCTTCCGCGCCGACCGGCCGAGTTGCAACTACGGGCTCAGCTACGGGGATGGATCCTACACCAACGGAGTGTTGGCCAGGGACAGCATGAGCTTGGGGAGTACCGTCTCCGTGGAGGGATTTGTGTTTGGGTGTGGCCAAAGCAATGGAGGCATGTTTGGCGGGACTTCTGGTCTCATGGGGCTGGGCAGGTCTCAGCTCTCCCTGATCTCTCAAACAACACCTCAATTTGGCGACGTCTTCTCCTACTGTCTCCCAACTCAGGAATTCGACTCGTCGGGGTCCTTGTGATAAAAAATTATATTTTCTCCTAACTGCATGAATTCTAAAATATCAAATAAGAACTCGAAAAAAAAACATAATGTATATAAAAGTATGGATCTATTGTTTCATCGAATCATGATATAACAAAATAATAGGTGTAAATCGAAAGACAAGGAACCTGATTGTAGAGCCATTGCCCTTGTCATAGCGTCGTCGGCTTGATCCCTGTGGAAGAAGATGCAGCGGAATGAAGAAGAAGAATCTTCCAAAGTGCTTAGGTTTGACGGCGCCGTAAAGTTTCTTGTCAATGGGGAACAAGAAATTAGGTCATAAAAATCACCTAAACCCTTGGGGACCTCCCCTTTATATAGTAATCCAATCTATTATCAGCTCATAGATAATAACAGATTAGTCCAAAGGGTTCTATACATTGAACCCGCATCCAATAATCTGAAACCCAATAAACATAAGTTAGATCACTTTAAGGGCTCAGATTGAATTTACTTGTACAACTTACAAATAAACCCACCTAATAGAGATAATAATAATATTCAATAATATCCCACTTGGGCTATATGTGAGTTGTATAGTAAATACAAGCAAAACTTTAGTTGATATCAAACTTTATGGGTACAAGATACCCTTATAAACAATCTGGTCCATTAACTTCATTAGTATAGGACTAAAGAGGTCATAGATACTGAATATGATCGTAACAAGCCCCAACAATAATCACAATACCAATATCATTAACGACATAGATCAAGATACGGACGTATAAAGTTGAAATTACATGAAATATGATCAGTACATGTCAATTTCCAACTGGTCCAAAGCGACTCAAAAGAGTCTGATCATATTTGCAAACACCTTATGCTAAACTGCAGCAGCAAATCATGATCTAAACTTTATGATTCTAAAAGGAATCTGTATCATATTTACAAACACCAAATGTTAAACAGCAGTAGTAAATCATGATATCGTATTCAGAGCGTCAAACAAACATATGAATTTCCATTATTATTTTTGAACTTTATGTACGTATAATAATCAAAATAAAAAATGTTTGTCTTTATTAACATAGAGCAATAACATAAATTCAGACTCTCACTAGATGAGTTCTTCTTCCATAAGAAGAACTCCCATATCCACAACATGCGCATGAAACACCTTGGGCACCAAGCCTTTGGTAAGTGGATCGGTCAATATGGAATCTGTGCTGATGTGCTCTACCATAATCTGACGACTCTGAACTCTCTCTTTAACCGCTAGAAACTTAATGTCGATGTGCTTGGATTTCGACGAACTACGGTTGTTCTTGGCATAAAGTTCTGCAGCTTTATTATCACAGTAGATCCTCAGTGGTCTGTCAATGCCATCAACGATATGCAATGTTGTGATGAAATTCCGCAGCCAAATCTCGTGATTGAATGATTCATAGTATGCTACCAATTCTACCTCCATAGTAGAAGTAGTTACTAGCGTCTGCTTGACGCTCTTCCAAGATATAACCCCTCCAGCAAGCATGAAGATATAGCCTGAAGTGGACCTCCTGCTATCTAAGCATCCAGCAAAATCGGAGTCTGAATAACCAATCACCTCCAGATGATCTTGTTTAGGTCAAGGTTGACCTAGTTTGACTAAGCTCGGGTGAGTTTAGGTCTGGTAAGCTTGGAAAGCTTAAGGTTAGATGTTTCGATGTTTGATAATGATGTTTAAATGTCATATGATGTTTGAATGTCGTATGATGTCAAGTGGATGTCAAGTGGGACTAGGCACACCTAGTGGGACTAGGCACACCTAGTGGGACTAGGTGAAGTCCAGGTGGATCAGGGAGATCGTACACCGGCATGGGAAAAGACCTAGTGGGACTAGGTGAAGTCCAGGTGGATCGGGGAGATCGTACGCTGGCATGGGAAAAGACCTAGTGGGACTAGGTGAAGTCCAGATGGATCGGGGAGATCGCATGCTGGCAAGGTGGAAGTCTACCGAGAGACTAGACCTAACTCGAGGGTTAGGCAAATCTGGTTGGGAACCAGGCTAAGTCCGAGCTGGGAGCTAGGCAGTAGAAATCCAGGTTGGTCAACGGGGTTGACCGGACACTTGGTAGGGGATCCTAGACTTGTGGAAACAAATTAGGTTGGACTCAATCGATTGGGTGAATCGATCAGTTGATCGATTACGGCAGGTTGAGTGAGAGGACAGAAGGTGACTGAATCGATTGGGTAATCGATTCAGACCTCCCGTAATTGATTGGGTAATCGATTAAGGGGTTCGGTAATCGATTAGGGTGATCGATCACCAAAGGTTACGCAAGAGAACAGAGAGGCTCTGAATCGATTGGGTAATCGATTCAGGGCAATGGTAATCGATTGGCTAATCGATTACGGTTCGAAAACTAGCCGTTGAACGGTTAAGTGTGACGTGGTAATCGATTGGGTAATCGATTACCAAACCCTAGGCGTCGGGGAAAAGTGCTTTCGCGCAGGTTTGGAGCAAATATCTTCTTCACCTCTTCTTCTCCTTCATCAGTGCCATTTCGAGGGAAGCCTTGGAGCTTAGTGCTGCTGCATTTCCAAGGTTCTAGAGGCAATCACAAGCTTGAAGATAGCAAGGAAAGCAAAGTGTGAGCTTATTATTGTAAATCTTGTATGATTTCATCTTGTATTTGCTTTGCTCTTGTTGTATCTTTGTAACAAGCTTGTAAGAGGTTTCTCCACCTCAAGAAGGAGACTTTCATAGTGCATGAGAGTGTGAGGAGAGTGGATCCTTGGATCAGTCACCCGACCGGGGTGGATACCAAGTAAATCCTTGTGTTAGCGATTGCTTGAAGTCTTTCGTCGCGAAAAATCATCTACAAGCGAATCGAAGCTAATCACCCCCCTCTAGCTCGTCTACCGGTCCCAACAAGTGGTATCAGAGCAAGGTTGCTCTTCATTGGACTCATCGCCAAGAGGGCAAGAGCTAGAGGAAGAAGAAGAAGTTGGAAGAAACCCTAATTCCAAGAAGTCATCATCAAAAGGGTTTAACTTCAAAAATGGAGTTTGGCTATGACACAAGGGCACCTCCACCATTCGACAAGACGAATTTTGATCTTTGGAAGTTAAAGATCGAAAATTATTTCATGATGGAGATAGAGCAATGGTTTGCTCTAATTGAAGGTTTTGAAGCTCCAACAAGCTCAAAAGGAAAGCTCCTCAAGAAAAGCAAATGGAATGAGGAGCAAATCAAGAGATGCGAGGCCAACTACAAAGTGACCAAGTTATTGGTCAACCTATTGCCAAGCATAATCTTGGACAAAATTGGGGTGTTTCAAGATGCCAAAGAGCTATGGAGCAAATTGGCAAGGCTTCATAAAGATCCCTCCACTGTACCAAGTCAAGAAAAATTCGAAGAGGGAGATTCATCGGAGGAAGAAGATTCGGAAGTTGAGAGGTGCTCAACATCCGAAGATGAAGCTCAAGAAACCTCCACTTCAAGGATTGAGGGGGAGCAAAATGTATCATTGACATCGGATCAAAGAAGTGTTTCGACATCATCATCCAATGTCAATGAAGAGGATGAAGCTTCTACCTCCGGATCAAGTGAAGAGTCATGTCACACCCCTGCAAGCAAAGGTATAGAAATTTCAAGTTGTAAAAATAAAGATCATATCATTTGCTTTGAGTGTAAGGGAAAAGGGCATTACAAAAAGTAAGTGTCCCAAATTGGTCAAGAAGAAGGTGCAAATGGCACCCAAGACCAAAGAGAAGGCAAAGGAGGTCGGCCCCATGGCAAAGAAGGATAAGAAGCATATTGTGTGCTTCTCATGCAAAGAAAAGGGACATTATCGAAATCAATGTCCAAAGGGGAAGAATCCGACCAAGGCAAAAAGGAGGAGCTCAAGTCAAGGGGGAGCCTCCAAAGTCAAGACTAAGGTACCATTATGTAATGGTACTAATTTTTATCATGATAATATGCATGCTAGAAATAAACATTATTATTTTAATGCTATTTATCATGAAAATAGGAGGTATGAAAAGCCTAGGGAAAAATATAGAGCCCTCCATGCTAGGTCTACCACCCCTACGGATAGGGAAGATTTTAGATCATCTAAGGGTAGACCTACCCAATCCAAGGCCAAGAAAAACAATCACCAAGGCTATATTAAAAAACCAAGCCTTGATGATGTAATGATTGAAAATCAAGTTTTGAGGTCAAAACTTGATAAATTGGAAAAATCACTTAAGAAAATAGAAAATCTATTAAAGGGATCAAATGTTCAAAACCTAGATTTAGGAAATCAAGGACCCTCTAGGAGTAAGAAAGGTTGGGATACAAACCTAAAACTAAGGATGATGGTCCATCCTACCATAGAGTTCCATATAGGTATGGAACTCAATCTAGGTCTAGAGGTCAAGTCAAGGCCATAAGGGAAGCTATCCCTAGGGTTGACCAAGACAAGACCAACATGACTAAGGCTTCGGAGAAGCCTAGAAAAGTCATTAGGAAGGTATCAAGGAAGTTATCCCTAGTGAATACCTAGAACACCCAAGGAGCACCAATAGGTTTTGGGTTCCTAAGAGTGTGTTCGCCACACCCTAGATAGGTCTAGGGAGTGTCAACTCAAATTGGAAGGGTAGTTAACCTAACCTTGATGAAGTTGGCACTTTGGGACATTTTCAAGTAGTTATTACCCTTGAAAATGAAGGAGTTATTTGTTTACTCTAGGAAGAGTAAATTTTATGCCAAACTATATTTTTGGAAGATTAAACTTAATAAAAGTTGGCACTACTAGGTTAGAATCCAAAGATAGGCCAAGTTGGGGAGTTTTGGCACTATCTTGGAAATTAGGGGCAAGTTAGGACTATCAATGGCTTAGCAATGAGTTATTGACACTTAGATAGGAAATCTAGGTATTTTCTTTTATGCTTCTATGCCATGTTTTGTATACCCTATCACATGCCATGACATCATGATTCATCATTCATATTTTATTATGAAAATATTACATGTCATGTCATGCATGCATCATATAGCTATAATTTCGTTTGAAAATCCTAATATGATACATGTCATAGTCATAATCATGCATAACTCAATTTTTATTGAAAATTAAGGACATTGGCATTAATTGACATCCTAGGTGGATGATCAAAGTTTATAATGCCTAGGTAGAAATGCATGAGCCCTTAGTTTAGGGAGAACATGACTTTCACATCTCACTAAGACCATAAGTTGACTTGTGTGTGTTTTTGAGACACATTAGAAACAAGTGAGATGTTAGGGTGATGAACAAAACTCAAGGTGTTGATAAAGTGCATCAAATTGAGTTTTAGATTCATCAAAACAAGAATTTAAATGAACTCTAATCATTGGGAAAGCTAATGTACAAGTCATGTGCATTTAGCCCAAGGAACATGGTTGGAAATTATTTTTGAGAACTATTTCAAAACTATCTTGGAAAACCTTGGTGAAGACTATCTTTTGATAGCACTCATCATTGATGAATTGGATACAAAATAGAGTAAAACATTGAGATATTTCAATGGTTTCCAATTTTGTGTCAATCTTTAGAAATAAAGGTTATTTTCATAGAAAACTATTTTTCCATGATAGTATATGTCATAAATAATGTCTACACAAAATTTTAGAATTTTTTGAATTTTGTAGAATTATTTAGGAGTTTCTGAAATTCAATCTGAAATTGTTTTCAGAAATCAGAAACTCCCAATCGATCGGGTGATCGATTGGGACAGTTGCCAATCGATTGGTCAATCGATTCGGTAGATCATTTTGCGAGCACAGAAGCTCGCGTAATCGATCCGGTGATCGATTACAGTCATCCGTAATCGATCAGTTGATCGATTAAGGCACCTCTTAATCGATTGGTTCCCAACGCCAATCGATTGGTGAGACTGAAACTATCTATTTTCAGTCTAATAACCTAATTTTGAGTAACCTAACAATCCCTAGACCCTTGAATTACTTTTATAAGTATATTTGGGTATATTTCATTGTGAAATCACAAGAGGGATAGTTTTGGTGAAAACTATAGGGTTAAGGAGAGGTTTTGGTTCAAGTTTTGAATCCCGAAATCTCAAAACCTCAAGTTGAGATTTCCTAAAGTTTTAGGAATTCCCTAAATCATTGTTGGTGCAATGATAGAGGTTTAGAGCATGTTTTGAGGGGGAGGTCTTCCTTAAAAGCATGAGTTTGTTTAATTTTTATTTTTGGATGAGTGAAAGAATGAAGATTGGAAATCTTCATTGTGGTGTATGCTCAAGGGTGAGCATGGGCTCAAATGAAAGGTATGGGACTTTCATTGGATTTGCCTTTGATCATATAGACTCTCGGGGAGAGTTTTTGATGTGTGTCAAAGGGGGAGAAATTTGGGAGAGATTGAAAGGCTAATAGGGATTAGTCTTTCTCAAACATATTGTCAAACATCAAAAAGGGGAGATTGTTGGTGCAATCTTGTTTAGGTCAAGGTTGACCTAGTTTGACTAAGCTCGGGTGAGCTTAGGTCTGGTAAGCTTGGAAAGCTTAAGGTTAGATGTTTCGATGTTTGATAATGATGTTTGAATGTCATATGATGTTTGAATGTCGTATGATGTCAAGTGGATGTCAAGTGGGTCAAGGTTGACTGGAGGCTTGACGGAAAAGACCTAGTGGGACTAGGCACACCTAGTGGGACTAGGTGAAGTCCAGGTAGATCGGGGAGATCGTACACTGGCATGGGAAAAGACCTAGTGGGACTAGGCACACCTAGTGGGACTAGGTGAAGTCCAGGTGGATTGGGGAGATCGTACGCTGGCATGGGACTAGGCAGACCTAGTGGGACTAGGTGAAGTCCAGATGGATCGGGGAGATCGCATGCTGGCAAGGTGGAAGTCTACCGAGAGACTAGACCTAACTCGAGGGTTAGGCAAATCTGGTTGGGAACCAGGCTAAGTCCGAGCTGGGAGCTAGGCAGTAGAAATCCAGGTTGGTCAACGGGGTTAACCGGACACTTGGTAGGGGATCCTAGACTTGTGGAAACAAGTTAGGTTGGACTCAATCGATTGGGTAATCGATTGGGTGAATCGATCAGTTGATCGATTACGGCAGGTTGAGTGAGAGGACAGAAGGTGGCTGAATCGATTGGGTAATCGATTCAGACCTCCCGTAATCGATTGGGTAATTGATTAAAAGATTCGGTAATCGATTAGGGTGATCGATCACCAAAGGTTGCGTGAGAGATCAGAGAGGCTCTGAATCGATTGGGTAATCGATTCTGGGAAATGGTAATCGATTAGCTAATCGATTACGGTTCGAAAACTAGCCGTTGAACGGCTAAGTGTGACGTGGTAATCGATTGGGTAATCGATTACCAAACCCTAGGCGTCGGGTATAAGTGCTTTCGCGCAGGTTTGGAGCTGGAAGTTCTTCACCTCTTCTTCTCCTTCATCAGTGCCATTTCGAGGGAAGCCTTGGAGCTTAGTGCTGCTGCATTTCCAAGGTTCTAGAGGCAATCACAAGCTTGAAGATAGCAAGGAAAGCAAAGTGTGAGCTTATTATTGTAAATCTTGTATGATTTCATCTTGTATTTTCTTTGCTCTTGTTGTATCTTTGTAACAAGCTTGTAAGAGGTTTCTCCACCTCAAGAAGGAGACTTTCATAGTGCATGAGAGTGTGAGGAGAGTGGATCCATGGATTAGTCACCCGACCGGGGTGGATACCAAGTAAATCCTTGTGTTAGCTATTGCTTGAAGTCTTCCGCCGCGACAAATCATCTACAAGCGAATCGGAGCTAATCACCCCCCCCCCTCTAGATCGTCTACCGGTCCCAACAGATGAGAAGATGAGAGTCTCCTCGGGCTGGCTTGCTTAGAATCAAGCGTACTCCTTTCTGAACAGCGCTCTACTGATTGGCCTACCACCCGTCCATTCTCTCGGGCTCACCAAGCGGCCTTGATGGAGGGAGACCACGAGCGACCGGGGGCTCGAGCCCTTATTTCTCGACTGGAGCATCCTTCCCAGGCTACTGCTCCGCCTGGAGGCGACTTGTCCCCGGGTGCCAGGATTCCGACTTTGGCCAAGCTGCCGGCATTCCTCAGTGTTGTGAGTGCGACTATGATGAAATGTGCAATACGGCCTCCAGCGGGTCGGCTGACACCTCTGAGCCACTTGCTGCCCCTGACGAGGATCCGTTCTGCTTAGGTCAGCGGATCCTCGCGGGCTACAAATGAGCCCGCGTGGCGGTGGTTTAGGCTGCACCGAAGTCGGGGGTGGCACGCCAGTCGGCTCCTTCTTCCGTGCGGCCTGGGCCTCTTCAACATTGATGTGTTTGACGGCCTCCTCTAGTAGGCTATCCAAGTCTTTGGGGGACTTCTGAATGAGCGAGTGAAAGAAGTCCCCTTCTTGTAGCCCTTGAGTGAAAGCGCTGATCAACACTTCCGGGGCGGCCGTTGGCACGTCGAGCGCCACCCCATTGAATCTTTTAAAGTAGGCCCGGAGCGGTTCCTTCGGGCCCTGTTTCAAGGTGAACAGGTTAATACTTGTCTTGTGATGCCTTTGATTGTTAACGAAATGCTGGAGGAATGCCTTCCGGAGCTCCTCGAAGTTGACGATTGACCCGTCGAATATTTGGCTGAACCATTGATATAAACTTCAGAGACTGATGACTAAAGTTGCTGAAAAAAACCAGAATTGCAGGAATTAATTCTGAATAGCAGAATTTGAAGCTGAATTGCAGCAATCGAAATTCAGAAATGCAGAAAAGATTACTGCAGAAATAAAATTTCAAACCAAAAGAAAAACGAACCTAGCAACTGAAATTGAATGCGCAAACCAAGAAGAACTAATATAACTGACTCAAATTAAGAACACAAAACTGAAAATTGCAGCTCCCACTTGATACGCAAGCTGCAATTTTCAGAAATGGACAGATTTCAGACATGGACAGATTTCAGAAATACAATTACATACGAAAAGAACTTGGATCAACTAAATTCACACCCTAAATGTGATCTCTAACTGCAGAGAATAAACTAAACACTAAACGATTTGAAAACAATCTGAAAAACTCGAAACTGAAATAAAATTCAGAACAGGGCAAGAGGCTGATACGCAAGGTTTCAAAATGGCACGCAAGCTTTTAAACAGAAATAAACTGAAGTTTAAACTAATAGATCACTAAACAAGTTCATACACTACTTAACTTGAAGAATTAAAGCTAGATTACAGCTGAAATAATGCAATAAATGAACTTAACCAATCTGAAACCAAGACAGAAATTAAACCAAGTGCAGAAACGAAATTTACAGCTACAAACACAATGAAACTAGCTAGTTAAACTACTCCTCAATCTTCCCTAAGCTCAAAACTTTCTTGGTCGTCAATCAAGAGCCGGCCTCGAACCCCTAAGCACAGCAAATCAGTGGAAATCAGCCTTGCTTGATGAACTCTGCTCAAACTGCATCATGTAGGGAAATCCAATCCAAACCCCTTCGATCTCAAATAATGGGATGGTGATGAAGATTTGAAGACCCTCTGAGCTCACCTGAGAACCCCTACAAGCAGCTCAGATGATCGGAAATGGCTTGTGGACAAGATTCGAGTGGTCAGACCACAGAGCCACCGAAACCCTCAAATAGCTCTGTCCGGCGCGAATTCGAGCTGAAATCTCCAACAATCTGTCCTCCAAAGATCCAAGTCTTGATCCAGATGAAGAATTGAGGGGTCGCGCCCCTTAGATTGAAGAAACAAGCTAAAGAATGAAGAAGAAACGAAGAAGACGAAGCTGCGGCGAGGAAACGCGACGAGGAGAAGCTGCTGGGAAATCCAACGGCTGATCTTGCTCTGATTTGAGCCAAACTTTGAGGATATTGATCAGGGGTCAGGATCTGCCTCGTGGTAGCTCGGATCCTCCAGATATGCAACGGATGGTCCAGATCAACCTAATCTTTGAATGGACGATCTAGAGCCCTCCAAGCTTGATCCAACGGTTGATTTAGCTCTGATTGGGATGAAATCTTCAGATCTTAATCAGGGTGCTTGATCAACCCTAGCCCTAGCTCGGATTGCTTCAGATGGTCCCGGATGGCTCAGATCTAGCCGCTTTTGAATCGGACGACCCAGATTAATCCAAAACATGATAATTCGATCCGGTTCCACTTCCGACTCAAGTTTGACCCAGTATGCCCTAGGTCCAGGATCCTTTCATGCCTACAAAAATATATCAGAAAATTAGTGGCCAAATAATCCAAAAATGTGTAATTTTGCAATTAAGTCCAAAATAAAAGGAAATCCTAAAACCTAGGGTAAAATCATAATTAAACAAGTAAAACATGGGTCAAACATGGATTTTAGTAATTAAAATAATCAATAAAAATGGTACTTATCAACCATCGTTGGGTGGACCCAGAGAGCGTGGTCAAGAAGACTCGGCACTTTATGCCTTCCGGGTACTGGTGTAGCAGGGCGGCACTCTCAAACTTCATGAGGTGTTCTTCGGGATCGGCCGCCCCCGCGTACTCAGGCATGGTGACGAATCTGAGATGTCTGGGGACCGGATCCTCCAAGATCCAGGCAGCAAAAGGGCTGTGAGCGCGAGCAGCCAGTGGGGCACCGACGGGGGCTTTTCCCTTATCGTGACGCGGTAAGCGCGTTTGACTAGACGGGGATGCCTCGACCGGCGCAGGCTTCGCCGCATCGGCCCAGTTAGGGCGTGTAGGTGGGAGGGCATAGGCCGAGTCTCCTTCTGGCGGAACGGCCTCTCCCTACCCTTTTGAGACATTAGTGTTAGTAATATGAGAGAAGTGTCCTAAGACAATCGTCTTATGATTGTAATCATTTACTTTAATAAATGAATATTCACTATTTGAGTGTACATGTTTGTGTATTTGATTGAGATCTTAAACTCATTCACTGAATGTCCGCAATACAATTCACAGCATGAGAGAATTTGTGATGAATTCACAACTAGTGATTATCTCTACATGTGCAATTGTGAAGTATTGAAATTGTCCCTAGTCGATGAACTGATAAATACGGGCACTATCAATTCTGTTGAGACTAGCATGAGTTATTCTCTAATCAGCTGATTCTCATTGGCTGGTGACATTGGGATGTCCGGAGATAATCATGAATGCTAGTTAAGGGAACTAGTTCATTGGAGTGACTGACTGTAAAACTTCATATGGTAATCTACATATAGATATGTCAATGAAGTTCTTACTGCAGCTTAAGTGCGATGTTCCTTTGACTTGCGGTGTTTAAGTCATCTTGGTCATGAAGACTTATACTTTGACATCTTAAGCAAGCATCTCCAAGGAGGTGTGGACCCAGGATGATTGGGTATAAGCCGAAGTGCCCGAAGATGTTTGAACAGCCTACAAAGGATTCACCACTCCTTGCGAGGAGATGTATACCCAAGGCCTATCGTCGGATTATTACTCGAAGCCTCTGGCCAGAGCATCACATGATCTGAGTATGAATATCTCAGATACATGAGAGTAATTAGAATCCGTTGGATGAGAAAGACATTGCTTGGGCTAGGTGTGACATAGTCAGCCTAGTGGGGACTGACACACATAGACCATGTCCTGAACCAAGAGGGTATAAGATGGTGAAGGGAATGAGGCACGATTCATTATAGCTGCTGAAGGGTTTCAGAATTGTTTCTGAGGTCAACCGTTGATCTTTCGATTAATTGGGGATCATGATGTACTACTAGGTGCCACTCATGATCGTTCTATAATTGGTTGATTATAGACGGCCAACATAAATCGAAAGCCTATTTAGTCACACGCACTACAAGTGATCTGAGGGATTTAAAACGAGTTGAAAATTAGATTTTCCGATCAAGAGAGATAAGTCGAATCTGAATTTTTCAGAGACGCATCGGAAGCATAAAATGTCTAAGTCTTTTGAAGACTTATTTGACGAATTAAATGAGTTTAATTCGTATGATTTTAGCTTGGGTTTGGCCGGCCAAAGAGGGTCCCCACCCTCTTTGTTTGGCCGGCCACAACAAAAGGGGAAAACCGAATTTTTGGTTCAAATTATAAAATAAACCGAACGTGGTTTGTTTTATAAAATTATGGATAAAGAAATTTATATAAAGAAATTTATTTTTCATGAAAATTAAAATGAACCATGGATTGGTTTGTTTTATTTTATAAAATCAATAATAGATTGATTTACCATGATAAAGAAATTTATATAAAAAAATTTATATAAAGAAATTTCTTTCCATAAGAAAAGGGAGACATGGTTGTTTTTATCATAAATTAAATTATGATAAAAACTTGGCATGATAGAATAATTCATAGAAAAATTTATATGATAAATTTCTTATGAAAATTTATTCCATAAAAAGGAGACTTGGCGATTGAGAAGCTACTATATAAAGGAACCAAGGCAAGGCTTGAAAATTAATCTAAGAGATCTAGAAATAAGCCCTCTCTCTCTCTCCTTCTCTCCCTCTCCCTCCTCTAGTGCCGCCGGCCCTAAAAGGAGAACCCCTTTTGCTGTGAGCTTCAACCACCACCAAGAAGCTGCCGAAGAAGAAGAAGAAGTGGGCGCTACTCCTTCCTTCTTCCCGAAATTTTGATTCCGTTCTTCATTTGGTGGTTAGTCTTTCCATCTCTCTCTTGGTATTCTTGTCGTGCCTTTGGAGAATCTAGTAGTTCTTGTCGGCACGAAACTCGTGGCTTTGCGAAGTCATCCCGAAGAAAACTCGGCGTGGACGCGAATAGAGGCGGAGTTTCCAAGGGACGCTACGGTTGGATCTCGTTCCTTTCTTCGAGTTACGCGAGGTAACAAGTAAATTAGTTTACGTTTCTGTAAAATTTTAAATATATGATCATGTCTACACAACATAAGGTTGCATGCTAGATGTGTGGTTAAAATAATTTGAGAAATTATTTATGCTAAATCTTCCGCTGCACGTAATTATTTTATAAAATTACGAACCCGCATCCATGTCAACATGCACCCGGTCCCAACAATTAGGTGCCACGGGCTCCTGGGGTCGAGTAGCTGGGCCATTAGCGCGTGAGAACCTCAGTGGGGTTCCTCGATCCCTGGCAACCGAGAGGAGATCGCACTCCTCAGGAGTATCGGTCATCATGACCCGGTTGAGATCTTCCATCTTCGCTTCCGATCAGGCGGGATGCCCTCCTTCTAGCGCCAAATTTGATCCTGTCGCGAAGCGAGGTGGCAGTCCCAAGGGTCGGATGGTCTCCCGAGGTGCTATGAGCGGGTGATGTGGCTCCGATCTGGTTCCGAGTTGGCGCTTGCCTGCAAAACAATGACCGTTAGCAAACCCGTCAAGGGTTTCCCCGGTCAAGCACTCCAACGGTCAAGTCAGTATCCGCAGGAATATAGTAGAGCTGAATTGAAATGCAATAGTAGGGAGAGCTCGCCTGCGCATACCTACGGTAGGAGGAGTGAAGAGTTTATATAGCCGGGGGAGCTGACAACCCTTGTCAGTGTTGACGAGACAAGGGTGTAATACCTGTCAACTCGTATGAGAGCACTCCTAGGAGCGGCGCGGCATGGCGCGAGGTACTCGAGCAGTACAAAAGTACTGGATTGGCGGACTGGCCGTGAGATATGTCAGAGATGAGTAAGGTGTGCAATACCCCGATAGCAAGGTCGTACCCGGGATATAATGATATAGGAGGGCATAGGGGTGGTGTAGCCCGTACCCCGAGCGCCGACCGGCAGGTCTGAGTGTCAAGGACCGGGTCGGGTAACGGCCAATGAGCGTGGGCAGCCACGCGTCCGACTGGAAGAATTGAGGTGCAGGGCACGCCTTGAGTCGGGGGTTTATCGAGTTATGTCTAGCTGATTCCGTTAGATATCTGGTCCTGGTGAGGCTGCTGGAGCGTGGGTCGCCATGCGTCTGATTGGATCGCCCGACCCCGATCGGGATGGGGGCAAGGGTCAAGATAACCGAGCCAGGAGGATCTTGGGGCCGACTTGACTGATCTTGCTCGTCGCTCGCTGGCTAATGCCCTGGGGAGCCCTCTGGCTCAGGAAACCCCCGGGTGAGGTCTCAGGTGGTCCATCTGCTGGACCTGCACGGCGCCAAGCGGGCTGGCTAAGCGAGCCATACTACCCGTAGGCAAGGCCGGGATCAGTCTCCTTGTTAGATGGACATGTAAACTACAATTAAACCCTCTAGTCTAGATACTTGCACTACTGTGCACATTGAATAAATTGCAGGCGACTACTGGTTGATCAAAACTGCATTCGGCAAGATTATTTTGTTCCTTGGACTTGGCTGGATCCGTGAGGGAGAGACTTTGTGAATCACAAGAAACTGTAGAGTGTGGTGATCTGCATCAGTAAGAGTTGGTAGGAAAATTTTCCTCAAAATTCAGGAAGATCAATTAATTAAGTGATCAAGCTTGACTTAACATATTCTAGAAGATGTGCTAAATTAGTCGACATAATAGCATTTATTTTCCCGAGGAGTTGGTTGAGATAAAGAGAAATTCCACAAGAAGAAAGTAGGAGAGTTTCGCTCTTGTTTGTGTAGGGTTTTTCGGGCCGCGAAAATCGCTTTTTCGCGTCGCGGAAACCCCGAAAGCCCCAATAGAAAGGATCCGAGCGAAGAAAACCATTTCAAAAATTTACGAGTACTCGTTTACATGCTTCAAAACCGATCTACAACCTAGATCTATTAGAGAAGAGAAAACTACCTTCGATGCGTGCCCCGTAATTCCCGCTCGCTCCTCGGTTAGTGTCGGATCTCAAGGATGCAAAGTAGCAACCCTCTAGAAGTATCCACACAAGCAAGAGAGTGGAGAGGAGAGCCCAAAAGTGTGCTAGCACTCCTTGGGGTCTCGGCAAGATGAGAGGAGAGGGAGAGCAAAAACCAAGTAAGGAGAATAATAATCACACACCAATCATTTTGTGTGTGTTTAAGTGGCCGGCCACCACACTTGGTAACCCCCTATTTGAATTCAAAATTCAAATGGGGAGGTTACTTAGCCTTGATGATGATGCCAAGTCATCACTTGGTCAAGTCAAGGTGATGTGGCTTGAGTCAAGTCAAACTTGCCTCTTATGGACTTTCCATATTTAGCCAAAGTCAAACTTTGACTTCATTATTCTCCCATGATTAGATTCATCCAACACTTGGATCAAACTCGAGTCCAACTCAAGTTGTCTAATTTGAGTCAAGTCAAACTTGTCTTTTATGGACTTTCCATATTTAGCCAAAGTCAAACTTTGACTTCATTATTCTCCCATGATTAGATTCATCCAACACTTGGATCAAACTCGAATCCAACTCAAGTTGTCCAATTTGAGTCAAGTCAAACTTGTCTTTTATGGACTTTCCATATTTAGCCAAAGTCAAACTTTGACTTCATTATTCTCCCATGATTAGATTCATCCAACACTTGGATCAAACTCGAGTCCAACTCAAGTTGTCTAATTTGAGTCAAGTCAAACTTGCCTTTTATGGACTTTCCATATTTAGCCAAAGTCAAACTTTGACTTCATTACTCTCGGTCCATCATATGGACTTATTCTCCATCTATTGCTCTATGTGTGTGACCCTATAGGTTCTTGTAACGTTGGCAATGTCCTTAAACCTATTTAAGGACATAAGCAATGAAAGGTATCTAGCAACACATCATTGCTACCCAAGTTACAAGAATGTCGAGATCCAACATCACCATTGTGACTAATAATTGTGACCATCACAATATGTGACAACGTCCTTCTATCCTCGATATCTTGATTGATCTTTCATGAGGCATAGACCGTGTCATCCTCAGATCAATCTATGTGTCTTGAACTCCAAGTAGACTCACTATAATCAAATAAGCTCAATATCTCATATTGCCTTATTTGGGCATGGCCATGCACTTAGTGATCTCACTCTATCAAGACTATGATATCTCTCCCGTCATATAGGAGGGATAGATCACATCTACATCACTCACATCCCTCCGCATAATTTGTTACATACCCAGTAATCGCCTTTATAGTCCACCCAGTTACGGGTGACGTTTGACGAAACCAAAGTACATAACTCCTTATGTAGGGAACTATGGTGACTTCAGGTCTAAGGACTAATAGTCATACTAATAGTCACATGAGAAAGTATATGACACTCATATAACGATCCATGATACTTTCTCATGGCGGACCATTCAGTATACATTCTCTAATGTATACCCATGTGTCAACTTGATATCTCATATCCATGACTTGTGAGATCAAGTCATCATGTTGACCTACATGCTAGTCTCTATGCATTAACATTGTCCTTGAATGTTAATACTTGACTAGGAATAATTAAGAGTAGTGTTCTCTATATCATCTGACTATCGATTCAACTAATCGATTGATATAGATAAGAACCTTCTACTCAAGGACGTTATTATACTAAGTTATTTAGCACCAATACACATAAGTACAATAACCATAAGAAATGCCTTTATATATATGAATATATATACAAGAATATGATACAATGAGTCCAAAAAGTAATCATCATATGATTGGCTCTAGGGCTCTCACTAACAATCTCCCACTAGCACTAGTGCCAATCGCTGTAGTATCTAATACCCAATGACCTAGTGTGACCATCATGCTTCATCTGTGCCAAAGCCTTGGTCAAGGGATCTGCGACGTTAGCCTCTGTGGGTACTCTGTAAATCTTCACATCTCCTCGATCGATGATCTCTCGAATGAGATGGAATCGCCGTAGTATGTGTTTGGTCCGCTGGTGTGAGCGAGGTTCCTTAGCCTGCGTAATAGCTCCATTGTTGTCACAATAGAGCTCTACGGGATCAGTTATGCTAGGAACCACCCCAAGCTCAGTGATGAACTTCGGATCCAAACTGCCTCCTTTGCTGCCTCTGATGCAGCAATATACTCAGCTTCTGTTGTAGAATCTGCAACTGTGTCCTGCTTCGAACTCTTCCAGCTCACAGCTCCGCCATTCAAGCAAAACACGAACCCTGACTGCGATCTGTAATCATCCTGATCGGTTTGGAAGCTGGCATCAGTGTAACCCTTTACAACTAGATGCTCATCGCCTCCAAATATCAAGAAATATTCTTTTGTCCTTCTCAAGTACTTAAGAATATTCTTGACTGCTATCCAGTGACGTTCACCTGGATCTGACTGGTATCTGCTCGTCATGCTCAAAGCATACGAGACATCAGGACGAGTACATAACATGGCATACATGATAGATCCTATGGCTGAGGCATAAGGGATCTTGCTCATGCGGTCTCTCTCCTCTCTAGAAGAGGGACCTTGAGTCTTCGAAAGACTCACGCCATGTGACATTGGCAGATTTCCCTTCTTGGAATTCTGCATGGCAAAACGGTGTAATACCGTATCGATGTATGTACTCTGACTTAGGCCAAGCAATCTCTTAGATCTATCTCTATAGATCTTAATGCCTAGAATGCAGGCTGCTTCACCTAAGTCCTTCATTGCGAAACAAGTCCCCAACCAAGTCTTCACAGACTGTAGCGAAGGGATGTTGTTCCCAATGAGTAGTATGTCATCCACATACAAGACTAGGAAGACTACTGTGCTCCCACTAACCATCTTGTAGACACAAGGTTCATCTTCGTTCTTGATGAAACCAAACTGTTTGATCGCATCATCGAATCGAAGATTCCAGCTCCGAGAAGCTTGCTTTAGACCATAAATGGCCCTATGCAGCTTGCATACTCTGCCAGTATGCTGTGGATCTACAAAACCCTCAGGCTGTGTCATGTACACATCCTCGAGGAGGTTTCCATTCAGAAACGCTGTCTTGACATCCATCTGCCAGATCTCATAATCGTGGTAGGCTGCAATAGCAAGCATGATCCGAATGGACTTAAACATCGCTACTGGAGAAAAAGTTTCATCATAGTCAATACCATGAATTTGCTTGAAACCTTTAGCTACCAGTCTACCCTTATAGGTATGAGTAAGTCCATCCATGTTAGGCTTTCTCTTAAAGACCCACTTACACCCAATGGGTTTGACCCCTTCAGGTGGATCAACCAAGGTCCAAACTTGGTTAGTGTACATGGATTCCATTTCGGATCTCATGGCTTCCAGCCATGACTCAGAATCTGGGCTCATCACAGCTTCCTGATAGGTGGTAGGCTCATTCTCAATGATCATAACGTCATCATGGTCAGGCAAGAGAAATGAATATCTCTCAGGCTGACGACGTACCCTATCAGACCTGCGAAGAGGTAGGTCTACCTGAACAGGTTGTTGTTCCACAACTTCTTGTGTAACAATCTCATCCACAACTTCTTGTGGTTCCTGTTCAGTATCCATCAAGGGCTCAGTGCTATGGTCGTTGTCTTGAACTTCTTCAAGATCAAACGAACTCCCACTAGTCTTTCTAGAAACAAAGTCCCTTTCTAGAAAGACCCCAGTCTTAGCAACAAACACTTTGTGCTGACTGGGAATGTAGAAGTAATATCCCTTAGTTTCCTTGGGATATCCCACGAAATAGCACTTATCGGACTTGGGTCCCAGTTTGTCTGAGACTTGACGTCTAACGTAAGCCTCACAACCCCAAACTCTCATGAAAGACATCTTGGGACTCCTCCCAGTCCATATCGTATATGGTGTCTTCATGACCGCCTTTGATGGAACACGGTTAAGTGTGAACGCTGCCGTGTCTAGAGCATATCCCCAAAAGGATATAGGAAGATCTGCGTGACTCATCATAGATCGTACCATATCTAATAAGGTACGATTCCTCCTTTCGGATACACCATTCCACTGTGGTGTCCCAGGAGGAGTGAGTTGAGATAGAATCCCACACTCAGCTAAATAGTCACGAAACTCATGGCTCAAGTATTCTCCATCTCGATCTGATCGAAGTATTTTAATACTCTTGTCGAGTTGGTTTTGTACTTCATTTCTGAATTCTTTGAACTTTTCAAAGGACTCGGACTTATGTGTCATCAAGTATACATAACCATATCTACTGAAATCATCAGTAAATGTGATGAAGTATCTATAACCACCTCGAGCAGCAACATTGAAAGGGTCACATACATCAGAATGTATGAGTCCTAACAAATCTGTTGCCCTCTCGCTATGTCCACTAAAGGGAGTCTTAGTCATCTTGCCTAGAAGGCATGACTCGCATGTCTCATATGATTCAAAATCAAATGAATCCAGCAATCCATCCTTATGGAGCTGGGACAAGCGACTCTCATTTATGTGGCCTAAGCGACAGTGCCAGAGATAGGTTGGGTTCAACTCATTTGATCTCAACATCTTGGTACTTACATTATAGATAGGGCGTTCTAAGTCTAGAATGTAGAGTCCGTTGATAAGATCTGCACTACAATAGAACATTTCATTTAAATAGACTAAACAACATTTGTTCTTAATTATAAATGAGAAGCCTTTCTTGTCTAGACAAGAAACAGAAATTATGTTCTTAGTAAGTGCAGGTACATAACAACAATCATCTAGTTACAGTACAAGCCCAGAGGGCAGAGATAGAAAATAAGTTCCTACAGCAAACAGCAGCAACTCGTGCTC
The DNA here is from genome assembly GCA_024364735.1 of Boesenbergia rotunda. NCBI lineage: Eukaryota > Viridiplantae > Streptophyta > Magnoliopsida > Zingiberales > Zingiberaceae > Boesenbergia > Boesenbergia rotunda. Next base: position 499,861 of record JAGFNQ010003951.1, on the reverse strand, counting down.
CATTGCCTACTCGTAGGTCCACCTCGCCCTTTGCTAATGCCCTGCTATTTCTTAGCCCCTGCACATTAGTACAAATGTGAGAAGCACATCCAGTATCTAATACCCATGATGTAGAAATAGAAAGGTTGACTTCTATAACATATATACCTGAAGTAGAAGGCTCGCTTCTCTTCTTCTTAAGATCCTCCAGGTATACCTTGCAGTTCCGCTTCCAATGCCCTGCCTGCCCTTGATATAATTGCTTGAGGTGGTCAATCATATCGTAAGCATTCATGTTCTCGTGTTGCTTCTGAAGCTCAGAGGACATGCAGCATAGCATTAGGCATGACACGTCTAACGCGCCGTCTTGATGCTTCTGATGAGCATCTCTAACGCTACGGATGGCTGAGGGTGGTGGTGCTTCAGGAACTGCTTGCTCTAGAACGTACCACTTACATTCCTGTTTGAGGACTATCCTCAAGTTCCTGTACCAGTCCAGGAAATTAGCTCCAGTGAGTTTGTCCTTCTCAAGGACAGATCGCAGAGAGAGAGTGTTCGCGTTTGAAGACATGGCAATTTACAACAGATAAATGCAGAGAATAAATATCATATTCTAGTAATCATCTAATTAGGCCTTTAATTAAATGACGCTCCCACTAAATTATAGGAATTTTGGTGGAATCAAGTCATTGGAGTGGTCAAACCACACTACTAGATCCGTACCAATTTACTATAATTTATGTGGGACAAGATCCACATCATACTATGCCTTGAGTTAGCTTTGGCTAAATCGCCCAAGACTTAGTATGATCGGTAGATAACTAATTTATCAATTACATCTCTATGCAACTCTTGTTTATAGGATCAAGAATTAACATTTATGAATAATCTTGAGTTAGCTTTGGCTAAATCGCCCAAGACTATTGATAAATGCGATCTTGTCCTACCTTTCCAACTATTGGAATACGCCTATAGCTTTACTCGATCCAATTGAGTTAACTAGTTACTCAATCTGATTGAGCTCGATCTAACCCGAGCCGTGATAGGCGGGACTAAGGTTGTCCCTCCGCATCCTACCAAGATTAAATGCGTTGCTCTGCTTTGGCAGAATCGACAAGCGCATATGATCGAGGTAGTGATGGGTATCAGGACCCGGTAGGCGTTTACGAGTCGATTCGATTTTAGATCTAATCTAATCGAGGATGTACATCACATCTAGGTATTTATGAAATCTAATTTAATCCTAAATGTGTATTAAGTGCACATCAAAATGTGGTTCCCACATTACTTGTGCATCTCATACACTTAAGTTTATTTTTACTATTCTACATTATCATGCATCATATACATCACAAGCATAGCAATAATAAAAATAAACATAAGTGACTTGGTCATGGCCCTGCTAAGACCCTCTCAAGCCAATGAGAGGATCCGATGGTCAACCTAGGTATAGCGGCTTCTCCAAGCGCTTCCTCTTGACCGTCTTGGTGTTGTCGGCTAGTTCTCCCGAGTCCAAGTTCTCCGGAATTTCCGTCGTCTTCACTTTTGTACATTACAAATTTTTATACTCGAGTTACATTCGAGTCTAAATATGAAATACAACAGAAATAAAATATTAAAAGCCGACACGCAGGTCGCAAACACAATACAACACGCACATGTACAAAAACGGCGCGCAGGCCGTATTATGAATTACAACACAATTTTAATCTTATTAAAAATTGGGTTATGGGCCATGACCATCATGCTACTGTACATAATTCAAAATTATGTAATTTTACAGATTTTATATAATTTTTCTACTGATTTTTAGAATTTTTCGAGTCACAACTCCGCGGCGGTCCCGGTAAGCGGGTTTCGGGCGTAATCGCGAGACAAGGCCCCTTGCGGGGTTAGGGGCAGCACCCCTACTCGTGAAATAACCTTCACGAGTGTCTTCTTGCGATTATACAGCGCCTTTACCCGCTGTCCCAAAATCCATTTGGGCGAAACTTGCCGTTTCGGAGAAGTTTTTCTCGGTGGCAAAGTCTACAAGTGCTTCGCACTCATCGCTTTGCCTCTACGAGGAAAAATACTCAAAAATCCTAAAATTTAGAAAAATTACAGAAGCATACAATTATCTAAATTTTGTATCTAATACAAAAAAATAAAAACCAAAACGAGCACAAGCTTCGCTCGTGGCTCTGATACCATTGTAGAGTTTTTCGGGCCGCGAAAACCGCTTTTTCGCATCGCGGAAACCCCGAAAGCCCCAATAGAAAGGATCCGAGCGAAGAAAACCATTTCAAAAATTTACGAGTGCTCGTTTACATGCTTCAAAACCGATCTACAACCTAGATCTATTAGAGAAGAGAAAACTACCTTCGATGCGTGCCCCGCAATTCCCGCTCGCTCCTCGGTTGGTGTCGGATCTCAAGGATGCAAAGTACCAACCCTCTAGAACTATCCACACAAGCAAGAGAGTGGAGAGGAGAGCCCAAAAGTGTGTTAGCACTCCTTGGGGTCTCGGCAAGATGAGAGGAGAGGGAGAGCAAAAACCAAGTAAGGAGAATAATAATCACACACCAATCATTTTGTGTGTGTTTAAGTGGCCGGCCACCACACTTGATAACCCCCTATTTGAATTCAAAATTCAAATGGGGAGGTTACTTAGCCTTGATGATGATGCCAAGTCATCACTTGGTCAAGTCAAGGTGATGTGGCTTGAGTCAAGTCAAACTTGTCTCTTATGGACTTTCCATATTTAGCCAAAGTCAAACTTTGACTTCATTATTCTCCCATGATTAGATTCATCCAACACTTGGATCAAACTCGAGTCCAACTCAAGTTGTCTAATTTGAGTCAAGTCAAACTTGCCTTTTATGGACTTTCCATATTTAGCCAAAGTCAAACTTTGACTTCATTATTCTCCCATGATTAGATTCATCCAACACTTGGATCAAACTCGAGTCCAACTCAAGTTGTCCAATTTGAGTCAAGTCAAACTTGCCTTTTATGGACTTTCCATATTTAGCCAAAGTCAAACTTTGACTTCATTATTCTCCCATGATTAGATTCATCCAACACTTGGATCAAACTCGAGTCCAACTCAAGTTGTCTAATTTGAGTCAAGTCAAACTTGCCTTTTATGGACTTTCCATATTTAGCCAAAGTCAAACTTTGACTTCATTACTCTCGGTCCATCATATGGACTTATTTTCCATCTATTGCTCTATGTGTGTGACCCTATAGGTTCTTGTAACGTTGGCAATGCCCTTAAACCTATTTAAGGACATAAGCAATGAGAGGTATCTAGCAACACATCATTGCTACCCAAGTTACAAGAATGTCGAGATCCAACATCACCATTGTGACTAATAATTGTGACCATCACAATATGTGACAACGTCCTTCTATCCTCGATATCTTGATTGATCTTTCATGAGGCATAGACCGTGTCATCCTCAGATCAATCTATGTGTCTTGAACTCCAAGTAGACTCACTATAATCAAATAAGCTCAATATCTCATATTGCCTTATTTGGGCATGGCCATGCACTTAGTGATCTCACTCTATCAAGACTATGATATCTCTCCCGTCATATAGGAGGGATAGATCCCATCTACATCACTCACATCCCTCCGCATAATTTGTTACATACCCAGTAATCGCCTTTATAGTCCACCCAGTTACGGGTGACATTTGACGAAACCAAAGTACATAACTCCTTATGTAGGGAACTATGGTGACTTCAGGTCTAAGGACTAATAGTCATACTAATAGTCGCATGAGAAAGTATATGACATTCATATAACGATCCATGATACTTTCTCATGGCGGGTCATTCAGTATACATTCTCTAATGTATACCCATGTGTCAACTTGATATCTCATATCCATGACTTGTGAGATCAAGTCATCATGTTGACCTACATGCTAGTCTCTATGCATTAACATTGTCCTTGAATGTTAATACTTGACTAGGAATAATTAAGAGTAGTGTTCTCTATATTATCTCACTATCGATTCAACTAATCGATTGATATAGATAAGAACCTTCTACTCAAGGACGTTATTATACTAAGTTATTTAGCATCAATACACATAAGTACAATAACCATAAGAAATGTCTTTATATATAAGAAATATATATACAAGAATATGATACAATGAGTCCAAAAAGTAATCATCATATGATTGGCTCTAGGGCTCTCACTAACAGTTTGTGTATATATATGTCTATTCCCAGCAGGCTTAGCTTAGAAAGACATAATTCCAATGGAGGATCGGAAGCTGCTTCCTCCTGGGTTTAGGTTTCATCCCACCGATGAGGAGCTCATCACCTACTATTTGACTCATAAGGTTACTGAGATTGGATTTGTCACTGAAGCTATTGCAGATGTTGATCTCAACAAGTGCGATCCTTGGGATCTCCCGGGTATTGCTACATTCTCTTAATTCAATCAATCTATCTAATTTGTCTCGGTGTATATTCATCGTGTTACACTACTAATGAACTTTGCAGGGAAGGCGAGTATGGGGGAGAAAGAGTGGTACTTCTTTAGCATAAAGGATCGAAAATATCCGACGGGGTTTCGTATCAATCGAGCCACAGCGTCGGGTTATTGGAAGACCACTGGCAAGGACAAAGAGATCTTTCATTGTCAAGTCTGGGTCGGGATGAAGAAAACCTTAGTGTTCTACAAGGGCCGAGCTCCCACAGGCGAGAAGACCAACTGGGTGATGCACGAGTACAAACTAATTCCCTACAATGCGATTTCAAAGGTAGTAGAACAGTTTTAATTTGTTGATATATAGACTTAGCTTGAAATCTTAATCCATAAAGATTATTATTATTATTATTATTATTATTGCTGCTACATGTATAGGAAGAATGGGTGGTGTGTAGGGTATTCAAAAAGAGTTGCAGCGGGAAGATTATTAAGCCGCAACCAAGCTGTCTACATTCGTCACTAGATTATAATTCCTCGTGCAACAATTTCACCTCGCTCAATGCGTCCGATTTAAACGATTTCGTCAGCACCCCCTCAACAATTGGCTCGCAGATTAAGCCTTTGCAGCTACCGAACTACAACGTTAATCACATGAATTGGGCAGTGGCGGACCAGTACATTAACGGTGCATGGATCCAAGGCCTGTTGGGAGCTGGAATGGTCCCAGAAATGATATTGAAGGCTTCGTTACCGGCGATCCATAATATTGTTCATCCTCATCAGGCACGAGCTGAAGCAGTGCAAGCAGCAATGTCGGACGACGTCGCCAGCTTGGGCTCGTGCGTGGCTCAGGGCGACAACAATTTGGAGGGCGTTTCTACGCATGGAGGAAATGCTTTGGAGAGATTACTAAGAAACGAAGTAGAGTCGATCGATTGTTTGGGCCATCAGTACTGATTGCTGTGCACTCGTTCGGCGGGTGCAAATTATTAACGTGCTGGGCTCTTACCGATCGAAGGAACGGCACGGCAGCCGTGCACGCTATAGTTTTCTTTTTCTACTAAACTTTCAGCAAAGTTACAAAAGTAATTGCATCGCATAATTTGGATAATTAGTCAAATATATATACAAGAGATCATGTGTGGTCCGGTGTCGCTTTCGTCGGCCATACATTATAAAAAAACAAGGACTTGCCTCATTAATTGTTCCATAGGTCAAGATCGTTCTATTTATATATTCCTAACGTAGGCCATTCTAATAATTAAAGCCCCATTAATATTGAAACCCAAAAAGAAAAAAAAACACACAGTGGAAAAGTCCCCAGTCGCAACCACTTCATGATCGATGATGGAATAACCCTCTGTCTCGTGGAAGTTTCCACTCCATTCATTCTTCAGCATCATGGTCGTCGGTCGTGCTGCACCGCGCGTGCTTTCGCGCGGTTAAGTCTTCGCTTAAACCCAACGATCGAGGGGATCGATTCCCTTGAGTTAAGGATCTGACCAAAAACTTCGGTTGACTGCTGGATACTGTACTTGTTATCAATAGTAAATATTCGAAACTTAAATCGACTGCCCAAGATGTTAATTTAATTATTCGAGTAGACTGCGAGATCATCTCGTTGGGGGCATTAATAAAACGTGAAATCATCACATCATACAAAGGGGACATCGTCGTCCGGAGAGAAATTCAATAAATATATAGATAGATGGTGCATATCACATGCAGAGAGAAATTCAATAAAGGAAAATGATTAGGAACATGAAAAACTCAACGTGAATCCAACATGAAACCCAATTGCACCGATCCTCGACGGGTTCACCCGTCCCCCCAGGTTATAGTTTTGTTCGGAGCGGCGGCCGGAGGCCGCCGCCACTGTCCGAGCGACAATCGGACGTGTATATAAAAAGTGTCACGTCATTCACGCTGAATTTCACGCTAAAATTTCACGTTCTCTATCATTGCTCTTCAATAAATATATAAGTAAAAGACGTATAGTTGAGTTATCATGACATTTTGAAAATCAGCCTCTCTCCAATTTGAACATATTATCATGTGTCCGTCATCTATCTTACATCGGGGAATCTCATTAGAATATTAATATAAATCCTACCATGTTTTCAATTAATAATTTTAAATTAAATTTCTATTTGAACATATTGAATCACTTTAAAATTTTATAAATAATAGTATAAATATAATTACAATTCATAATTTTAATTCCCTAAGGGTGCGCTTGGTAAATAAATTTAGGAGGTGAAAATGATAATAAAATCTATTTTTTTTCTCATTTATGATGGTTAGTATACGAGAATCAATATCAAAATATGAAAATGATATCCCTGATTTTATAACTCAATTCTCATTAAATTATCACTAAGCTCATAAATCTCTCAATCAAAATTCATTTTTATTTCAATTATAAAATATATACCAAGCGCCCTTAATATCCTACTCATGTGGATAGTGTAATGAAAAATAAAGTTTTTATTTTTTTTAAAATTTTTTTATAATTTAAATATTCAATTCTTACGCATTGGATGAATCCTAAATTAAAATGATCGAAACAGTCCGTTCTCAACCGAAATTTTTTTATCGACTACTAGATGCTGCAACGTTATGAATTTTTTAAATTTTACTAAATATAATAGACCTGATTAAAATTTAAACTTTTGTCAACCAGTAAATCCGTCCCATTATTTTTCGGGCTACTATTTTCTTGACACAAATGAGGTGGAGTCCACGCCGAGACCGAATTATACCCCTACAGATTATTATTGACTAACTTATGATTTAATTTTACCAACCCTACAAAAACAAAATAGAATATAAATAAAAAAAATAATCGAGAGGCAAAACACTGAGAAGAGATTATAATTATAACAAGTTTGCATAGATTTTTTTTTTTTTTGTTTGTTTTTACATATGGCGCAGGATTTAAACAAATTAGATGGCGAAAAATTACGCAATAAGTTGGATATGGATTCCAGCGATGCAGACACCGGATAGTAGACTCACCGTTGCAATCAGTCACCTTAGTCGTCGTCAGCTGGCTCTTCGTTCAGATCGAGGGAGCGCGTTGCCGTTCCGTTCTCCGCCACCGTTTCCTCCTCGTCGTAGTCGTATACCCTCTCCGCCGCCGCCTTACTCGATCTCTCCCAAACCTCGCGCTCGACGCTCATCCAGCCCCTCCGCGTGGCGGACTCTCCTGCGCCTGCCTCCTCGAAGTCCTCGCGCTCGAACGCCGGCCGCCACCGCGGCGCAGACTCTGTCTTCGCCGCCTCCTTGCCCGCGGTAGCGCTCGGGGCAAGTAACCGGGTCGCCTCGCGCATCCGGTGGAGGATGGCGAAGAACTCCTCGACCTCGTCGTCGGTGACGTCCTCCGTCGCCGCCAAGCGTCGCCGAGGTGCCGGCCGTTCCACGCCCACTGCGTCAGCCGTTGGACGCTTCCTCCTCCTCGTCTCCTCTGCCGCCATCTCCATAATCGCAGCGTTGTGGAGACGAGGAAATGTAAAGCGCCAGGGAGAATTATAACCTATACAGTAAACAAAAGGACGTTAGATGCATAGATAATTTTATGCGGTCGGAGCATTTGCGATGAGGTCATTCAGAGGATGATGATGCAATCACAGTGGCATCATCGGCTTCGCCAACGGCCACCTATAGTTTTTGACCACAAAGTCAGTTCGAGTGTCCGTTCGCATGTGGGGTATGGCGTCGGTCAACTTCGACCAATTTTACAAATTTTATTGGCGAGTCATGACTCTTATCTTCACGAAAACAAAAGACTCTTGTCACACAAAACATTATTGAACTTCTGATACCGAAAAGAGGGGGGAAAAAATTAGATCCAACAAGACAGAAATATACCAGAGAAAATAAATATAAAAATAAAAAATAAATAAAGTTACGGTAATTTGACGACGTATTATGAGATATCATTATTAATTAAATATTAATATTCAAGGATAACATGAAGACTAGTATTTAGGTCAATTGATAACTTGAGCTCATAAGTCATGAATATGTGATATCAAGTTGACACATCAGTATACATTAGAGAATGTGTACTGAATTAATCCGCCATGAGAAAGTTTCATAGATTTTCCTGTCGCGAAGCGAGTTGGACGCCCCTACAGCTGGATGGGCCTCCGGGGAGCGTGAGATCACCGAAGTGGTCTACTGAGCTGGATCACCTCTAGCCTACAAGACAGAGACCGCTAGAATCCGTCGGGAAAAGTCCCTGGCCAGGCACTCCGACGGTCAAGTCAGTACTCGACGGTGGCAATGAAAAACAATAGAACAGTATGGAATGCACTATCGCGCGCGTCCCTGAGAGATGCGGAGTGTGGAGGCTTATATAGCCGGGGAAGCTGACAGCTCCTGCCCCACCTACTACCTGCTGCCATATAACGAGGGCAAGGTGATGTATGCCTAGAGGTGGCATGATAAAGTAGCACATACCGGGTTAAGAAAAGGGGCACTGTCAACTTAATGGCTGGCGCCTTTTGGCGCCGCTCGACCTGACACCAGTGTAGGTGGTCGCGGTACGAGGGACAGGGAATGACAGGAAGATCAATACCTCAGCGTGATATCCGTCGTTTGAGACCAAGATGACCTCAGTCCTGCGTCGACCCTGTACAAATTCTGGTAGTTTGGTAACATGGAGTGGTTGTGTTGCTTGCTAGGGTCGACTGAGGACCCATGAAGGTGCCAACTGGGGCACGGAATGTCGAAGCCGGCTAAGGGCCTATGAGGGCCTAGAAGGGTGCCGACTGGGGCACTGAATGGCTAGGCCGGCTGAGGGCCTATAAGGGTGCCGACTGGGCACAGAATGTCGAGGCCGACTGAGGGCCTATGAGGGTGCCGACTGGGGCACTGAATGGCTAGGCCGGCTGAGGGCCTATGAGGGTGCCGACTGGGGCACTGAATGGCTAGGCCAACTAAGGTCCTAGAAGGGTGCCGACTGGGGCACAGAATGTCGGTGTGTTGAGTAACTCCCCCTCTGGTTCGGGCTTACCCCAGGAGCGTAGGCCGCCACGCGTCGGCTAGGAGCCAAACCTAGAGGGGCGTTAGAGCCTGAGCGTCTGCACTTGGGCCTAATCGACCTCGAGGAACGTGGACCGCCACGCACCTGGTCGAAGGCCCTGACCCGCACAACTCCGATCCGACGGGCTTCTCCGGCCCCCTATCTCTCTTCCTTCTGGCTAGGCGCTAGGCTACCGGGCCAGGCTACACGCAAGCTGGTCCGGGATCATAAGCATCCCCCCTCAAGTCTAGTCGAAGGAGGCCCGTAGTCTGACTGACTGGACCTCGACCCTGGCGCACCCGAGTGATCGGGTTATGCATAGAGGAACTATCTAGTAGGCCGCCTATCCTTTCGGGGCCATTTGAAATCCTGGCGTATCTCTTCTTTAATTACCGTCTTAATGACCTAAGACTCGCGTTCCTAAGTCATTAGCGCCCGCATATCGAAGGGCATGCCACCATCCTTCGCGAATGTTCTACCCACACCTACATTTTGCAGTCTCAAATATGACCCGAGCCTGAGCAAATGGTTCTGGCAGGATCGCATGTTTCTCCCCGTGCTTCATCGAACGGCCGACGTCCTTCGTTGGTTCCCATAAGTAGGCCTTTCATCTGCCCATCACTGCATTCGAACCTCCACTTCGCTTTCTGCCGCTTTGAGTCTTGCTGGGACTCCGCCAGCCTTTCTTCCTCGACTTTCTTCTCCGGCAACTCTCTCCATTGGTTTGTTTCTTCTCTCCTTATCTGATGACTTCCCCCTCTTCGTCTTCCTCTCCTTCTCTACCCTGGTACTCCGCCATGGTATCGGACCTCACTGCTCATGACCTGGAGCAAATCCGGTCCGACTTCTTGATCCCCTCCAACCATCAACTGCGCCTTCCCAAGTTGACTGATCGACCCGATTCTGCCCCTGGGCTATCTTACTTTGTCTCGAGACCATCTACAAGACGGTCTCCGCTTTCCCATTCATCCCTTCCTTTCAGCCATCTATGACTATTTTCAAATTCCCCTACCTCAATTGGCTCCCAACGCCATATGCCTAATGTATGGTTCGGTCATCATTTTTTCCTTATACAAGATTCCCCTGGAGCCGGAGAATTTTCATTACCTTTTCTATCCCAAACAGCAAGAGTCGGGCGACTTCTTCTTTCAAGCCCGAGCCAAAGCTTCCTTCCTCTTGAATCTTCCCACTTCTAACAAGGGCTGGAAAGAGCGTTACTTTTTCATTGGGCCCATCTTGGCCCCGGGTTGGCCCACAACTTGGATCGAGGAACTTCCTGTTTTCGATCTCCTCCCCACGCACTATCGCACCTCCGCGGCCTACCAGAATGTCGCAGCTGAGCTAGAGGGTAGGCACTTTCATGGGGGACACCTGCTGAAGGAGCGGATTCTTTCCACCTTTGGTCTCAGCCCCAGCCCGGTCCCTTCATTATCCGTAGTTGGTAAGTCTTACTGTACTTTCCCCGCACACTCTTCAACTATGCCTGAGCTTGTTTTATTCTCGAAGTTTCTTTGCTGCTGTCCGCGTCTATGAGGGAAGATTTCAGACTGGATGAAGCCGAGCGGCGAGCTCGGTTCGCGGCCGAGCTGGAGGCCAGGGGAGTTGCCTCAACAGACGATGCCCCAGCGGACCCGACCCTTACTGTCCAGGAGTCAGCGCCCGCTGCCTCTACAACCACGTCACTCCCGCCTGCCCCGCAACGCACTCCTTCCAAGCGTCGACGAGCCTCCTCCCCCACAGGAGGCTCGTCTCGTCCTTCTTCCAGCAAACATTTGGAAAGGAAGAAGAAGAAGAAGAAAACGACTCCCGATTCAAGAGCCCCTTCTACCTCTATTGCCATCATTCCCTTTGTGGCCTCTGCCATTGATCCTCTTGCTATCATGCCAGCTGATGACTCCATCGTCCATCCACCGATCATTACTCCTGCAGCCGATCCCCCCACTGATCCCGCCGCTGATCCTCGTATCATCACACCGGCTGGCGGCCCCTCTACCACCTTCGATGCTTCTGTTTTGCCAATGCCCGAGGGGTTGGGGACTCCATCTGCTGAAGAGCCAGTCGAACTTCCGATGATGCACCTTTTGGTACCCACTCGGCCCAACTGTCACCTGAGGATGCCCCCGGGCGAGCTACCCGACTGGCATCAAGATCTTTGCTTGTACGGGTCGGTGGCCGACCGCTATGCGCAGGGACTTGAGGAATCTTACTTTCAGGGTCCTCGCAATAAAGCTGACGCCTTCTTTCTCAAGGTCACTTAGGTATGCCTAGATTAACCTGGTCCTCTGTTGAGCATTCTATTTACTATTCTTAAGATCGATACCTGTTTCATAGTTCGAGGGAGCTTGCCATGGCCTTTCTATGTCGCTTCTGGCCCAGAGCTCGGCTCTGGCTAAGGCTGAGAGGGAAGTGGAACGTTTAAAGACCCAACTAGCGCATACCCAGCTCGTTTCCGACGATCCCACTTTAACAAACCTGAGAACTAAGGTACAAGCTCTCCAAGGCAGATTGGCTCGTTCTGAGGAGCAACTAGGGGCTGCACGCAGCCAGATCGATGTTGCTAACTCAGCTGCTTCTCACACGAACCTCCGGATCTCCACTTTGAAGCATAATGAGCGGAAAGCCTAGGGTCTTCGGGCGAAGGCCCAGGACGAGTTGACCCAGACAGACGTTGAACTCCGGGAGGCGTCTGCTTCCACGGACTCTCTTCGGGCCCAACTAAAGGCCAAAGATGCTGAGGCCTTGGCGCAGACACAGCGAATAGCCGAGCTGTCAACCGAACTCTCTTCCAAGGACCAACCGCTATAAGATCAGAAGGAAAAACTGGAGCAGCTGATGAAGGAGAGATCCGAGTGGGAGGTGGCTCGAGCAGAACTAGCAGAGCTTCGCTCCTACAGGGAAACCGAAGCCACATTATTGGAGGAGCATAGGCTCGAGTGCATCAACGCCCCGGTCCATACTGACGAAATCTCCCAGCGATTTCTGGCTGTGATGATGCACCAGGGAGTTAGCGTCGTCCGACAGCTCAAACTTGGAGGATACCTGTCTCCCGATATGCCTCCCACAGCCGTTCGACTTCAGGACCTGTGCAAAGACTTACCCGACATAACCAAAGAGCCTTTTATGTGAGGGTCGAGCCTTTTGTCTTTCTCCTTTTTGCATGTAGAGGGGCGATTGACCCCTTATTATGTAACATCCTTGCTTGGCCGAATGAAGTTTTTCCCTTCCACTCGGGCTTCTCGCCACTGCTCTTATTTGCCAAGTGTTAATGATCTAAGTGAGAGTTTCTTGAGCACTTGGCTCAAGAGACGCCTTTGCCGCGTAAGCTACTGAGCTGAGAGGTTAAGGACTGACAACCTCCAAAGGCTGGATGCGCGGGAAGGAATGCGCCCGACCTGCCGGGCTTTACGAGTGCTTGAGCGATATGCTCGGGAATGGCAACTACAAGCTGTAGGTCTCTCGGGCCAACCGACTAGGAGCTAGGCCACCATATGAGGAAATATCCTAAGCCCGTTTACTGCCCAGCCGTCTCGAGGGATAAGCTTTTTTGTCCAATAGTGCTCGGGGAGCGTGGGTTGCCACGCGTCCGATCTATAGCTGTCCCGCCTGGGGAGGTTTAGCCGCTTGGTCAAGTCGAAACCCGGGGAACGTGGGTCACCACACGTCCGCCTGGAACCTGTACCAAGTGATTTGCGGGAATTAGCCCATCTGTGAAGATTTGGCCACTTGGTTAAGTCGAAGCCCGGGGAGCGTGGATCGCCACGCGTCCGACCGGGACCTGAACCAAGGGATTTATGGTCTGACAGGGCATGAATCAGGCTGGCCACTTCCGGGTTATTCGCCTGACTGACCCGCTTACTTCCTTTCGATGGTCACATTGGACTGATTCATATCCCATATTCTGACAGCCGTATTAACTGGTGATCGAACGTATCGATGGGTGAATGGCGTATCGTGCAGCGAAACGTCAATCATCGGTCGTGAGTACCTCGGGTGATGAATCGCCTTATACTGCCCGCATGCTTTTGTTTTGTGGATTCTCGATATTCCCCCGTGGCGTAGCGGAGGATGACCGTTTGATCCTGCGATTTACCGAGGTATTCTATGAACGGATGAGATCGCTCACCTTCTCCTATATATAGGCAGTGACTACAAGGGTCGCCTTCAACCCAAACAACAGCCAGACTCAGACCCCCTTCAGTTTTCCGGCCAGCTCTCAATATGTCCACCGCCTCATCCAAGGAACCATTTTCCTTAAAAAGATCCTACACTTTCTCGGATGACTCTTATATGTCTTCCTCAGAAGATATAGATTGGGAACATCTTAAAATGATCCTTCCCCCGGATTCCTCTCTCCCGAAGAGGGTGTTTTCAGCCACCATTTCCCCTCGCGAAGTTGCTTCTCGTAAGGGGAAGGAACCGGCCAGTGAAAAGCCAGCTTCCAGTATAGAAGTCACCGCCATGGACGACCTACCCTTGAAGACCCAACGTCATCTTCTTCGGTCGACCAAATTTTCGTCTTCACCTGGCATTGCCGCCAGTCCCCGCGCCGCGAACCGAGCCAAGGTGTTGGCTTCTGCAGAACCTGCTGTCGCGACTCCTTTTTCCCGTGTGACCTCCCCTCTGGAGCTCACTCATTCTCTGCCTGGGCACGAGGTATCTCTCCCTCCTCCAACTCGCGAGGTTGTCCCTCCTCAGTCGAGGGCTTTCACTCTAGTGCCCTCTGTTGCTGAGGGAACTGGTGTTTACTCTCCTTTGACAAGGGTAGCCTCCCCGAGCGCTACAACTCGCAGGGCTTCCTCTTCTTCTGCCTCGTCCCCTGCAATGAGTGCTCCTACACAACCCAAGGTGGTCCTGTATGCCGGCCGGTTGGCAATACTGGCTCGGCTAATGCTGGAGGGGCTACTATCAGACAACCCCTGCCCTTGCCAATGCCAGCTCGGGGAGGCCCTTTTATTGCATTCTCCCCAACCTCTCCCAGAATATGGGCCTCTGCTGGTGACGACGCTGTTGTTAGCTCCCCTCAGCCAGTTTTTCCGAGTGCCACCACTCGCGAGGCCTTAGCTAGGGACTCGTGTTCAAGGAGCAGTCTGGTCAGAGAGTCTGACGCCCCGTCCAGGCGAGAGCCTGGAAACTCTGCTCAGGTGACAGCGCAGAGGCCAACTCAAGGGGCCTCAGGCTATGAAAGATGTTTCTTCCATTTTTCCTTCCGTTGCTTCTAACACTTGCTGTCTTTCTTTGACAGGTGGTGCGACCAGTTTGGGACATCGAGGAATTGATTACGCTCAAGACCCAACTTTTGGAAGCACACCACGCCATCTCCACTCTCCGCGCCAACCTGAAGGCCAAGGAGGAGGAGTGGGCCGCTTGCGCTGCGGAGCTTGGTAAGCTCCAACAAAAACACGACGTTCAGGCATCCGTGCTGAAGGCAATTTAGCGGCGCATATAGTGCCATAAAGAATATGCCGACTCCCTACTCTTAGACAAGTCCCAGAAGAGGACCTGCCAAGCCCCGTGAACTAGGAGCAGTTGTTATGAAGAATGTTCTCTTTGCTTTCTTTTGCTGAAGAGAGACTACGCCTCGTTTTTGTAATAGCTTTAATATTAAGAATGCCAACTTTTACCTATTCCTTGTGTCTTTATGATGCTTAAGCATCCGGAATCCGAGCGGCGTTACTAACCCGAGCGAGAATACCCCGGCCCAGATCCGCCTTGCTGAATGTGTATGCGAAACGTGCGAGTACAATGCCTTCCCCTCGTGTTAGCCGCTCGGGTAGGAATGATCCTTACTTTGCGATTGCCGGAGTGAAACACTTAAGCATAATAGCAGCTCGAACGAAAGCGAGTGATCTGGTATATGGAGAACTCACCAGAGTTAATCGAATGAAGTTGTCGACTTGGGCAATTAATGGTGCTCTTGCCGAGTCATGGGTCTCATAAAGGCTCGCCCTGGTGCCTCCGCTTGGGCCGTGCATGGAGGGTGACCAAGTCAAGGATATGTCTGGGAGATGTTATTCCTAATTTATGACTTCGGGAATTTTGCGCAATCGTTCGGGTAAGTCTCAGGAAGCTTGGGTCGCCACGCATCCGACTGAGGGCCGATCTGAGTTATAAATGTAACTCGTGCAAAGATGAGAGTCTGGACACTAATTCAGGCCGATTCTCAGGAGCGTGGGCTGCCATGCGTCCGATCAGAGACACTGAATCGAGTGAGGCGTGGATGCTGGTCCACTTATAACTTGCTGGCGAGGCAAGAATTTTGCGCACACGGTCGGGTGAGACTGAAGGAGTGTGGGCCACCACGCGTCCGCCTGAGAGCCGATCCACGGGATAAATGTAACTTTGGTGCACATGGTCAGGTGAGACGCAGGGAGCATAGGCCGCAACGCGTCCTATAGAGGGCCGATCCGCGGGATAAATGTAACATTGGCACACACGGTCGGGCGAGACGCAGGGAGCGTGGGCCGCCACGCATCCTACTGAGGGCCGATCCGCGGGATAAATGTAACTTTGGCGCACACGGTCGGGTGAGACTCAGGGAGCGTGGGCCGCCACGCGTCCGACTGAGGGCCGTTCCGCGGGATAAATGTAACATTGGCACACACGGTCGGGCAAGACTCAGGGAGCGTGGGCCGCCACGCGTCCTACTGTGGGCCAATCCGCGGGATAAATGTAACTTTGGTGCATACGGTCGGGCGAGACTCAGGGAGCGTGGGCCGCCACACCTCCTACTGAGGGCCGATCCGCGGGATAAATGTAACTTGTGCAAAGACGAGAGTCTAGACACTGATTCAGGTCGATTCTCAGGAGCGTGGGTCGCCACGCGTCCGATCGGAGACACTGAAACAAGTGGGGCGTGGAATCTAGTCCACTTATAACTTGTTGGCGAGGCAATAGTTTTATGCACACGGTCGGGCGAGACTCAGGGAGCGTGGGCCACTACGCGTCCGCCTGAGAGCCGATCCACGGGATAAATGTTCATTGGCGCACACGGTCGGGCGAAACTCAGGGAATGTGGGCCGCCACGCATCCTACTGAGGGCCGATCCGCGGGATAAATGTAACTTTGGCTCACACGGTCGGGTGAGACTCAGGGAGCGTGGGCCGCCACGCGTCCTACTGAGGGCGGATCCGCGGGATAAATGTAACTTTGGCGCACAAGGTTGGGCGAGACTCAAGGAGCGTGGGCCGCCACACGTCCTACTGAGGGTCGATCCGCGGGATAAATGTAACTCGTGCAAAGACGAGAGTCTGGACACTGATTCAGGCCAATTCTCAAAAGCGTGGGCCGCCACGCGTCCGATCGGAGACACTGAATCGAGTGGGGTGTGGAAGCTGGTCCACTTATTACTTGCTGGCAAGGCAAGAGTTTTGCGCACACGGTCGGGCAAGACTCAGGGAGCGTGGGCCGCCACGCGTCAGCCTGAGAGCCGATCCGTGAGATAAATGAAACTTTGGCGCACACGGTCGGGCAAGACTCAGGGAGCGTGGGCCATCATGCATCCTACTGAGGGCCGATCCGCGGGATAAATGTAACTTTGGCGCGCATGGTTGGGCGAGACTCAGGGAGCGTGGGTCACCACGTGTCCGACTGAGGGTCGATTCGCGGGATAAATCTAACTTTGGCACACACGGTCGGGCGAGACTCAGGGAGTGTGGGCCGCCACGCGTCCTACTGAGGGCCGATCCGCGGGATAAATGTAACTTTGGCGTACACGGTCGGGCGAGACTCAGGGAGCGTGGGCCGCCACTCATCCTACTGAGGGCCGATCCGCAGGATAAATGTAACTCGTGCAAAGAAGAGAGTCTGGACACTGATTCAGGCCTATTCTCAGGAGCGTGGGCCACCACGCGTCTGATCGGAGACACTGAATCGAGTGGGCGTGGAAGCTGGTCCACTTATAACTTGCTGGTGATGCAAGAGTTGTGCGTACACGGTCGGGCGAGACTCAGGGAGCGTGGGCCGCCACACGTCCGCCTGAGAGCCGATCCGTGGGATAAATGTAACTTTGCCGCACAGGGACGGGCGAGACTCAGGGAATGTGGGCCGCCACGCATCCTACTGAGGGCCGATCCGCGGGATAAATGTAACTTTGGCGCACACGGTCGAGCGAGACTCAGGGAGCGTGGGCCGCCACACGTCCTACTGAGGGCCGATTCGCGGGATAAATGTATCTTTGGCGCACACGGTTGGGCGAGACTCAGGGAGCGTGGGCAGCCATGCATCCTACTGAGGGCCGATCCTCGAGATAAATGTAACTCGTTCAATGACGAGAGTCTGGACACTGATTCAGGCCGATTCTCTGGAGTGTGGCCTGCCACGCGTCCGATCGGAGACACTGAATCGAGTGGGGTGTGGAAGCTGGTCCATTTATAACTTGCCGGCGAGGCCAAGAGTTTTGCGCACATGGTTGGGCTAGACTCAGGGAGCGTGGGCCGCCACACGCCCGCCTGAGAGTCGATCCGCGAGATAAATGTAACTTTGGCGCACACGGTCGGGCAAGACTCAGGGAGCGTGGGTCACCACGCGTCCTACTGAGGGCTGATCCGCGGGATAATAGCTCGTTCAGAGACGAGAGTCTGGAGTACCTGCGAGTGGAGTGAGGACTATGTTTTTCCACTATCATGAGTGCTTTACATTTACATTATGACTTCTCATTTGGCAGCCCGGTATGGCTAGAGGTGAATAGCACTCCAGGGGCGATCCAGCCTTTTTCCTTTCTCGTTATCTAAGTAATAGGCCCTCGAGGCGAGCTTTTGAATGACTTTGAAGGGTCCTCCCCACTGCGGCTCCTGCTTGCTGGCATCTCCGATAGGCTTGATTCTCTTCCAGACTAGGCCCCCCACTTGGAACGTCCTCGGCAGTACCTTCCGATCATACTTCTGTTTCATCTTCTGCCAATACGCGAACATCCGAGCGACTGCTTTGTCTCGGATCTCGTCAACCAGGTCCAGCTCCAACCGCCTTCTTTCTGAGTTATCCTTATCATAAGCTGCCCGTCGGTCTGATTCACACCCGACCTCGACCGGGATCACCGCTTCGCTCCCATAGACTAGCTGGAAAGGTGTGCACCTGATAAGTACCATTTTGTTGATTATTTTAATTGCTAAAATCCATGTTTGACCCATGTTTTACTTGCTTAATTGTGAAATTACCCTAGTTTTTTAGAACTTACTTCTATTTTGGACTTAATTGCAAATCTTCACATATTTGGATTATTTGGCCACTAAATTTTTGATCTATTTTTGTAGGCATGAAAGGTTCAAGGACCTAGGGCATACTGGGTCAAACTTGAGTTGGAAGAGGACCCAGATCGAGTTATCAAGCTTCGGATTAATTTGGGCCGTCCGATTCAAAAGCGGCTAGATCTGAGCCATCTGGGACCATCTGAAGCAATCCAAGCTAGGGTTAGAGCTGATCAAGCACTCTGATCAAGATCTGAAGGTTTCATCACAATCAGAGCTCAATCAACTGTTGGATCAAGCTCAGAGGGTTCTAGATCGTCCATTCAAAGATTAGGTTGATCTGGACCATCCGTTGCAAATCTGGAGGATCCGAGCTACCACAAGGCAGATCCTGACCCTGATCATCATCATTAAAGTTTGGATTAAATCAGAGCAAGATCAGCCGTTGGATTTCCTCAAATCAATCTGGGTCGTCCATTCTTATGTGTTTAATCAAACATTTCCCAGCCTTCAGCCTCGTCGCGTCTTCGCCGCAAGCATTCGTGTTCTTCGCTAGTTCTTCATTTTCTTCAATTTTTCTTTAATCTGAGGCGCGACCACTTCAACCTAAACCTTGGATCAAGATCTGAATCATTGGGGGATCGTTTCTTTGGAGAATTGAAGCTCAAATTGCGCCGGAACAGGGTTGTTTGAGGGTTTCGGCAGATCTGCGATCCAAGCACTCGAATCCCATCCGCAAGCCATTTCCAATCATTTGAGCCGTCTGTAGGGGTTCTCAGTTGAGCTTAGATGATCCTCAAATCATCATCGCAATCCCAGCCATTGAGATCGAGGAGATTGGATTGAGTTTCCCCTGCCAAGCACAGAGTGAGCTGAACTGATCGATTGAAGCTGTTCCCGGTGATTTGCGGAGCTGAAGGGGTTCTTGGCTTGCCTTTGCGTGACGAACAAGGAGGTTTTGAGCTCGGGAAGGGTTGAGGATTAGTTTCAATTAGTTAATTTTCAGTACTTTTGCTGTAATTTGATTTCTGCACATTAAGACAGTCTCTGAATTTCGTATCAACTGTTTAGTTTAATATTCTGAAACGCGTTTGCTTCAATTAGTTTTCAATTCTGCAATGGTAGAAGATAGACTACTTGTTAGTGATTAGTTGCACTTCAATTGCTTGCGTGCCATTTTTATTGCTTGTGTATCAGTTTATGCTCTGTTTTCTTTTCCTGCGTATCAGTAAATTTCAGTAAGTGTTAGTTTAGCTTTTTCTGAATTTATGTCAAGTAATGATTAGCCCCATTTAAGCTCGTCTGAATTGTAGATTAGTGCATTGCTTTCAACTTGTTGGTTTGCTAGTTCGACATTTAATCTAGTGCTGCAATTCTGCATCAGACTCTGCATCTACATCCATTCTGCATCAGTTTATGCAAATTCGGCAGTTCAGTTTAGCTGTGTTCAGTCTTCAGTTCTTGCATTTGCATCAATTGAAGTTGAGTTCTTAGGAATCTTATGTGGACAGTAGCTTGGAGAAATTGATTTCAGTTGTTTGTTTGGATTTAGAATTCCAATCGGTTTCTGAATTGTGCAAGTTTTCTGTTGGATCGAGAAAACTGATAGAGGGGGGGGGGGTGAATATCGGAAATCGTTCTTTTTCGGAAAATTAAGAGCAAGTGCACAGCGGAAATAAAAATAACACAGAGACGCAGTCGTTTTTACTTGGTTCAGAGCCTGTGTCGACTCCTACTCCAAGGTCCACGGTCGTTGACCGTTTACTTTGGGCAATTCTATATAGGCGCAAAGAAAGTTTACAAATATTGATTTACAAATATGGTATAGTAAACTTTAATGAAAAGAAGGCTCTTCTTTTTACCGACGTCCGATGAAAGTTGACTTTTTCGGAGCAGCGGGACGTCGTTGGCTCGAGTTGGGAGGTTTCCGGAGCAAGGCGTGAGCACAGAAAAGCGTAGAAGCGTTGTGTCGAAGTTGTTGTTGAAGCTTGTGGTCGAGGGGTGCTATTTATAGCACCTAGGGCGCCCTGGACGTCGGGGGCGCCCTGCCACATGTCAGCCGATCCGCCCTTCGCTCGGTCAAGCTTTATCCCACCTGAATAGGGATGAGGTTTGACCTCTGGGGCGCCCTGGTCGCTGAGGGTGCCTTGGTTGACGCGGTCTTCTCGGCTGGATAGAGTTGATCGGCCTCGCTGGCATAGGCGCGAAGCGCCTTGGCACCTGAAGGCGCCCTGGGCGCTCAGGGCGCCTTGGCTGCTGAGGCCGCCCTGGATGCAGAGGGTGCCTCGGCCAGTGGTTAGCCGAACTCCTTTTTGCCTTACTTGTTTCTTGTTCACCTTGGAGGCGCCCTGGACACTCAGGGCGCCCTACTCATCTGCTGCCTCACTCCTTTGAGGCTCTCTGAGCTGCAGACACACGTTCCTTTGGTCCTGCATCCAGGGTTAGTTCGAAAACAAGATAAAGCATTAATTTATACAGCCTTAGCTGTCTTGGTTCTGACTTTGGTCTCTAAAATGGAGCCCTAGGTCGAACCGACGCCTACTGTTCCCTCGACGGGGAACACGTCCTCACCTACTCCTCTCGGGAGAATTTACCTGATGCCAACCGTTCCCTGGTTGGACTTTTGCCTGACGGTCCTTTGTCAGGTCTTGGATGCCGAGCAGCCCTTCGCTCGGTGCCTAGCATTCCTTCGCTAGGGCTTCAATCCCAGGCTATCCTTTGTCTGGCGCCTAGCAGCCCTTCGCTAGGTCTTTTGACCCTGGCATTCCTTCGCCAGTGCCTAGCAGTCCTTCGCTAGGTCTTTTTACCCTGGCATTCCTTCGCCAGTGCCTAGCAGTCCTTCGCTAGGGCTTTTCCTGCACACTAGAGTAACTTGTTAGAAAACAAGTAAGACTTAACTTTTGACCTATGTTGCCATTATCAAAACACAGGTTTGACTTAGGTGCATTCTGCACCAACAATCTCCCCCTTTTTGATTTATGGCAACCCTAGTTCAAAAAGTTAAGTTTAATCAAACATGAAAAAGGTTAATTTTGTTCCCTCCA